>JAULBR010098426.1:0-21295 GCA_032355825.1 Melanodrymia aurantiaca
CTGGACTGTGTGACCATGACAGACGTGCTTGAACCTTAATTGGATATAAGCACGTAAATAAGTTATAACTAACTAACGAGAAATGAGCTGGCTTAGTTTTATGTCTGAGGTGTTCATGGTTCTTACAGAAATTTCACTCCTAAATTTAGGAGTTTTTTAAGGACGTTTTAGGGCCAATGTAAGTAAAAATTAGGGACATTTCCATGTGAAAAATACCTTTATTTCTTTAACATTGACGATGTTTTACAAATGAATCGCTGATATCATTTTGCCAACGTTCAAGATCAACAAATGAATCTAGATATCGATGTATTTTTGGCAATTTATTTAATGTTTGCGGAAAAAGAAAAATATCTATCGATATTTTATGGCCCAATTTAGGGTCCTTTGTGAACTTGCCCGTAAAATATAGGGATTTTTAGAGCTAGATCATCAAAATAGGGACTTTTTAGGGCAACCGTTCAAATTTAGGGCCTTATTTTCAAGCGTGTATGAACCATGGTGTTGTAGTAGTTCTACATGTATTTATGGTGTACATGTATATTGATTGATATTAAATTTGTAGCAGTTTTAATCATGTATGTTAACATGGTCGGCTATGGGATTCTATTTAGTATAATGCACCCTGTATCATTTTGAATCATTCTCTCCCTTTAGGAGCAGGATGTAGTGTAGAGGTAGAATGTCTACCTGTGGCTCTACCTGTGGCAGGATCGATCCTCCACAGCACAAAACATTATCCTGTCTATAGGATAGTGCATGTAAAAGATCCCCTTGCTGTTTTTCGGTAAGAGTAGCCCATGAAGCGGCGACAGCGGGTTTCCTCTGTGTCAATATAGCCATGCGTCTGACATCCAATAACTGCTGATTTATAATCGATGTGTTTCTAGTGTCGTCGTTAAATAAAACAAACTTGACTTTTTTGAAAGGAGTAAAGAAAAAAGAATAACATTGAAAAACTAGTTAACTCAGTCTGTTATGGATGTTTACACATGGTAAGTCTCATCTTGACCCAGTCTTTTAAAAAGTTTGCATTTCGTAGAATAAAGTTCAAAATTTGTTTTTTAACAACAATATTGGAACACGTTGATTATTAATCAGAGGTTATTGGATATCAAATGCATGGTTATCTCGACACTTTGCCACAGAGGAAACCCGCTGCTACCACATAGGCTACTCTTTATTCAAATAACAGCAAGGCGACCTAAAAATAAAACCGCTAAACAGGTCTGTTAAGGAGGATCGATCTTCGTCCTCACACACAAGCAAAAACTTCAACACTGACCAATTATTATTATGATTATTATTACTATTACTATTACTACCATTATTATTATTATAATTATTATTACTATTATTATTATTATTATTATTATTATTGTCATTACAATAATTATGAAATAATTGCTTGCAAGTGTGAAGTAACTAGTTAGCTACTTCTGGCACATACAATACTTTTTCACTGGCATATCAAAGCATGGACATAGACTGAAGGGGGTGGGGTTTTGAATGGGGGTGGGGAGTCACCCCTTCAGATGATAGCTTGCTCCAGAATAATAGTAATCTATTACGGAAACAAATCTAGACAAAATAGTCTGCTAAGTTCATATTAGAATCATCTATGGTCAACTAGTTTCATATTCAAATCTCTACCCTTCAACTACTTACACAACTCATCCATATTTATAGATAAATTTAAAGTTGATTTGTTTAAACGACACCAGTCTTAGTTCAAAACGGGTCCATCAAAGAGGATCGATCCTTTGATCTAACGCACCTCAGGTAGATACTTTAGCTTTGAGTTATATCCCACTCATGAAAGTGTTGTCGTCTTGTATGGATAAAAATATTTCCTATCATGTATTAAAAAACGGTTCAAAAAAGGTCCACTGAGGAGGATCGATCCTTTGATCTAACACACCTCAGGTAGATGCTTTAGCTTTGAGCTATATCCCACTCAAGAAGGTGTTGTCGTCTTGTATGGATTAAAATATTTCCTTTCATGTATTAAAAAACGGTTTAAAATAAGTCCAGTGAGGAGGATCGATCCTTCGACTTCACACACCTCAGGCAGATGCTCTAGCTCTGCGATATCTCACTCCTGAAAGTGTTGTCGTCTTGTATAGATAAATATTTCCTATCGTGTATAACAAACCGGTTGAAAACAGTTCTACTGAGGAGGATCGATCTTTCGACCTCACACACCTCAGACAGAAGCTAACCAATTACCTAGATCCCATTCCCTTTCCGATAACAATCTCAATGACTGGGGAAAGTCATAATACTCATAGGACATACTTTCACCCCTAAAATCCATAATGATACAGTCTGTTTCTTTGATCTGGGCCATTTCAAACGGGTTAATGAGGGGTGATGGGTTAATATAAAAATGAAAATTATAATAAAACATGCTGTCTATTGTGATCAAGCTGAATCATGTTAAATTGGTGCATTACCTGTATGGAACATAGTTTATTAAATCAATAAGGAATGCAAAGAAACGAGATATTAAAAAGACATTCACAAAGATACAGTGGTAGCCGCAACCAAACAGTCACCTAGGCATTGTTAGTTGCCTAGGCACGGGCAGTAATTAACATTGCTCGCTCCATAAGCCTAAACAACACCCACTAACAATCCTGGCTACTGGCCTGGACTATCAAGTTTTGGATATATTTATAGGTATAGTCAGACAGTCGTCCAGCCAGACCCTTCGCTGTTTGAGAATTATACTGTTCTGTCGACGAAATTGGGTCCAATGG
Source organism: Melanodrymia aurantiaca (assembly GCA_032355825.1). NCBI lineage: Eukaryota > Metazoa > Mollusca > Gastropoda > Neomphalida > Peltospiridae > Melanodrymia > Melanodrymia aurantiaca. The sequence goes on from JAULBR010098426.1 coordinate 2,763, forward strand.
AGTTATGGGTATCACTGGAAAGCTAACATTCCCATCTTTAAGATGAAACCGGTTTCAGTTGCATTATTAAGATATACAACTGAAACTGGTTTCATCTTTAAACTGAAACAATAATTTGGTTTAAAGGCTCATACAAGACAAAGAGCAGAATAATCTTGGAAAAGGTGTCGCTGCCATTTATAAAGATTTGCATACCAATATTATTTTGCAGCTGTCAAAATTCGGAAAATTTTGCCGCAGCACTTCAACAGCAATTTTAAACAAAATACTTCGCAAATCAATATTCCAACAACTTTTGAGGCGGCATTTCCGATTGTCACCCGGAATTTTGAGAACTGATTTTGCTTAATGCATCACATATTAATTACAAGGTAGCTGAAGGCTATTTCAATCTAATTCCAAACACACGGCAAACCATATGACAGATCCCACCAAACATCTCATTATCATACCATTACCTGCCTGGGGACATTAATATAGATAGAACTGAAACTATAATTACAATCTATTTTATTATTAACATAATAAAATATTAACGTTTATAACCCTCTCCAATTAGGCTAATGTGTGTGTGTCTAGATATGATTTCAATAGATTTATTGTGAACGAACCCCACAACAATAGGGACCAATTTTAATCGCAAATATTTATCAGTGTTAACGAAACTGTTGATGAATGCGTCTGACAGACTGTATGCCCATACCATAGCGGACATCACCTGTTCCTAACAAGGGTATTGAAGACTAGCCCTGCACGGAACAATGTAGCCATTCTCCTGTCCAAGGAGACGTCCTGTACAAACACTTCAATCTCTTCGCAAACACCATCGGCATCATACTAATCCACCAATAGCTTCTGTGGTGTCCTCAGTTTATTAAGGTTAAGCCAGCTGCGACCCCTACCCTAATCGGACAGGGACCTTCGGGTATAGATGGAGAATTAGAGTCAAGAGCAGATGTGTGGTACTTTCTCTGTTCATGCATCGTTCTGAAGCAGACGCAGAGTCAATATTGGTCACATAGTTCTCTCATTGTAAGTGTTTCGGTAACGTCAGTGATACAAAAGACCGGTCGGCGATACAAAAGGTAGTCAGTCCACATAAGAAGTTGACTTAAAGCCTTGGTATGTCATCGAAGTAATTTAATACCTGACTTCTCCACACAACTTCGACCCTTGTCGAACTGAAGTGAAACGGATGTAACGACCCCCCAGCGTACAGTGGATCATTGCATGATGAAGTGTCAAACATAAAGTTAAATTAAATGTAACAATATGACAGGAAAATAAGGGGCAAGAAAACCTGCTACATTGTTTAGGTTACATAAGAGCTTATTCAAGTGAAGCAGTTTTTCTATGTGCCAGGATGTAGAACAAACAAGTTCATTGCAGAGACTGGAAATCACTCACATGGAGATGGACATCACATACCAGTCATTGGTAAATCAGATTAATCTATAAATCAGCTAGTTAAGATGGCAAATCCACTGTTTTACAGACCTACAGGACAGCAAATGCCAGTCATTGGTAAATCAAATACATCTGTAGATCACTGGTTAAGATGGCAAATAATACAGGTCTACAGTACAGCATATACCAGTCATTGGAGTCAGCCCTTTAATCATACAGCGTTCTGTAGAGGCCTGTGTTATTGTGAATCCCTGTGAAAAGATTAAAATAAAAAAACACCCACTTTTCCTCCATCTACCTAGATCCCCCACCCCCCACCCCCACATCCGATTCACACCCAACTACACGTTAACCGCAATGTCAATGAAGCAGGGATAATATACCATTTCGTTTACCTGTAATTAACCACTTAACAGCTGAGACAATACAGCCATTTTATGTGCACTGTACAATACAGTTTTGACATAGGGTAGATAACCCATAAAATGTACATGCACTAAACAATGAAACACATAGACATACATATATCAAAGACTGAGTCATTATGTATGCAAACAAGTCATCATGGAAAATGTACTATCAAAGGGACATAATCAGGATAATAAATATCACAATAAGTGTAATACTCATAATTAAATACTAGTTAGAACTATGGTAAATGTTTTTAATAGAAAAGAATATATCAGTAAAACTGCTTTTACAAAATTAATAAGGCCACAAAAAATAAAACTTTAAAAAATAAAATGTATTTGATCAAGTTTAGCAACAAAATGTTTTAGCGTAAGTAGGGTTACCCTAAAACACACCTAAAACATCTTTTGGCTCAATATCAAAAAGACTTGACATGCCAGTAAGTAATCCACAATTTTATGTCTGCATTTATTGAGATAAAATTTTGTACAAGAAACTAAACAAAGAGTTTGAAGACATTATTATGAATGATTAATCCACTATAAAATGGCTTGCCACTGTTATACAGCAAATAAAACAGTTATTGAGTCTTTGTGTTCACCCTGTAACAACAAGCCTTTTGAGTGCCATCATTGGCCACAGTATTTTGAACAGCAGTTCGAAAACAGTTTAAAACTGTGCTTCCCTGCTGGTGGCCATTACAACTTATGGTGACTCAAGTGGTCAAAACGACAATAAATTCCAATTTAACGTCACCCATACAAAGCATTTAAATAGCAGTAAATTGCCTTTTTCTTGTGCTGTTGTTTAGAACAGGTTTTTCACACACACAGGTGCACAACAGCACCTTCTGCTTCTGTTGGCCATTATTTCAAGGCAACATCCTGTGGAGAAAATAGATGGTTGGCCCTCAGGCCTGTTAGCTTTTGTTGCAATTTGTTACAGGTAATTTAATCTTCCTGTCCCAAAAGCCTGTCAGTGATGGATTAGAAGAAGATTTTTACCACTTTGAAGTTCTAATTCTGTTTGCTAAATATTGCATAAGGTGTTAAGAGGGAGAGATTATGGATTCAGACCAGGTAGAAAAAAACTGTCTGTCCTGATAATCGGGAATCGGTGATATACTGATGTTAGATGGCAGACATCATCTGCATGTAAATAGGCTGGATAGTGTATTTCTTGTGTACCAGTTACATACCTGTATTGGTGTTAGTGGTCATTTAGTTTCATTCTGTGATGACATAACAAGAAGCCAGGGTGTTACTGTGGTGACAGTTACCAACTGGTGGTGATGGGGCCCATATGTTATATTGTCAGAACGAAACGCACCAGATCACTGGTCAAAATGATTATGGTGAGAGACTGTCAAAAGCAGTGTGAATCAAAGCAGTAGGTTTGAATCCTGCTGTGATTCTTTTAATCAGTCAACTCATATTAAAATACACATGTATATAGTTATAACTATGCACTGATCTTACAGTAAATTATATAGAGAAAAAGAAGACCTACAGCAACATATATTAACACAATTTTCAAAAAGAGGAGCTTACGTAGGGAGTGAGCAACCAATGATACATAATTATATACTTTTAGTCATACTAAGTTCATATAATGTCTATAATGTATTTCACATTATATCAGATATTTAAGATAAAGTTGGTTTGTTTAACAACAAAACTGGATCACATTGATTAGTAATAAAATTTGTGAAAAAAAGAAATATATAAAACATTTCATCAAGTTCAATTAACATTCATTATTTAGCATATTAGGGACTGAAATATTGTATCGGCTGTAACCTCACCAAAACAATTAAACGAATCTAGTCTACTGTACAGATGGTTGTAAATAATGTTTAAAGACTTGCTGCAAGGATAATAGAGATAGATACTTGAGACAATGGTGCCCAAACACATGTATCTTCACCTCCGCCCTCAAGACATCAACAAGAGAATTACAGAGATGTAATATTGCCCATTACATTCACGTCCCCAGAGGAAGCTGACATCTGTGACTGATGGTCGCTTACAAACATTCATGTGGGTAAATGCACATCGAGAAAGTGAAAATTGCAATTAGTCGTGAGCTACATGTGTTGGTCAGTGAAGCCCAGGAGACAGATACAGCTCTAATTTACCTTGCTTATTTAATAGCATCTGACATTGATGTTTTAATTGCCTTCACCGACAGCTAGACAAATTAACAAGCAATAAGTCGGCAACAGCTAGACAAATTAACAGACAATTAGGAATAGTTGTAAGCACTGAGTATTATTTGGTATTGTACTTGATGAGTTTGACATCACGGGTCAGTCTCACCATGAAAAGCATTGTAAAGGAATCATCCTACAATTTTGTGTCATCTTGGCTTATTTATAAATCCATATAAAACTTGTATAAGGGCATATCTATAACAAGTATAATGGCATATCCATGAATAGCATAAGATCATATATACATGCTGGTGCTATAGTCTGCACACATCAGCATTTGTGTTATGTTCTGTAGGGAAACGTGATTTTACAGCATTTTGCTCTGGATCAATAAAGATGTTGTTGGTGTTAAATGTCAGGGTAAAATATGTTTTCAAACTCAACCAACAAATACTTTATTACCGACATCATCCCCAATCGACCCCTCTCCTCTCCCCCACCCCACCCCTCATTTCACCCGTTTTCAATAATGTGTCTAGTAGAACAAAAAGCCTGTGCAGCCACCATAAAAACATCAGTTTGTGTCATCTCCGTTTGTTATATTAAAAAAGAATCGATCACTTACCGACTATCGCGACATCTTGTAAGAAATACAGCTCATTCTGATTAGCTTTGATTAATGGAAGTATCATGGAGTCGATGTAAATATTATATGAGTTTTTATCTAAATGTAATAATTACACACACGAAAACTGATGATCGGATCAGATTTTAATGGAATAAGTTGGTATGAATATTAAACCTTTAACAAGTAAAGATAACTTCCATTTTACTTATACTGTACATTAATACTTTAAAATATTCAATTCAACTTTTAAGTAAGCAATGACAGATGCTCAAAAATAAAGAAAGTAATAATTTAGTGTTCCATTAAATGAATTTATATTTACATGTTTATATATACGTTCAAAGTAAATATATTTTATTTAACAAAAACCACGCCGTTTATTTGATAGCAAACGATCAACACAGCTTCTTTTCGGAAGCCATACAATACCGACGTACCGCACGTGCACACGCGACATTGGTGTGATTATGTGAATATAAATAGCACAAGGACACGTATAAGTAGCACAAGTAAATTTTATTAGCAAATAAATTGCTAATTTATGTACATTGTATATGATTATCATAATCAGTTTGACAACACCATTTTGATTTGTCATCACGTTTCATAATTAAACTATTACTTCATTGAAAAATATATATCATGTACCAAAAACCTCCATAGTCTATACCATATACACTCAAAAAAATGTATAGGCCTATACGGTATACGAGTTCTCTATAGATGATACGACCTCAAAGTAATCTCATGAGAATTTTCTTCAACAAATAACACTGCAAAACGTAGCCGGAAAACATTGCACACCTTTGCACAAACATAGAAAGCGCGAGTGGACTTTGTGTTTGTCTTTTCCTCAGCACCAGGGGCCAAACGTTTAGAACGTGTCCATTTTACCCGCTTTAACTAACATAACACGAAACCTTCAAAGAGCCCGACAAGGTACACCACGAGCGTAACAAATTGATTTTTTGTCCAAATTATCGTTTAATTTCTCATATAATTTCCTAATTATGCTCAAGTGTTGTTAAGAGGTTTTTTTCACAAAGAAGAGTATCAGTCCACGTTGATTAGAGCGGACAATGTGAGACGTGAAGGATGAAAGAGACGCGCTGCCTCTTCCGACTCTTGTTCTCGGTTCGTCACACCAGACACAAACCTTACGACAAAGCAGTGTCCAGCATATATCCGCGTATAACGTTTACCGAGACTATTTAACTAGCCAGTAACTACGTCATCAACAGTAAAAGTAAAGTTTGTCGCCACTAGAAACACATCGATTATAAATCAGCGGTTATTGGACGTCAGACGCATGGTTATATTGACACATGGTCTCAGAGGAAACCCGCTATCGCAGCTTCATGGGCTACAGAAAAACAGCAAGGGGTCTTGTATGTGCACTGTCGCATAGTCAGAATAGCACACAACACGGAATTTGATCAACCAGACGTGTTTCACTAGTTGGAACGGAAAATAGCCCGTAAAATTCGTCATCAACAGGTTCCTGCACGATCTACCCACTTTTACCGACAAAAAGTTCTAACATTAAAGGGGCGGGACATGGGTGGGATGGGTCGAGGGATCAATCCCCAACAGCGCAAAACATTTTATAGGCTATTTTCTGACGTCCAATAACCGCTGATTTATAATCGATGTGTTCAAGTGGCGTCGTTAGACAAACAAACTTTATCTTTTTTTCTAACATTAGGCTACTGAACATCATTCATCAATGATGCTTAAATTAAAGGGGTGTTTCTCTTGAAGGCTACATACAAAAGTTTAGTCTAGTTGGTCAATACTAAGCGTCTTATATAGTATCGGTAACCGAGTAACAACAAACTGTCAAAACACACCTTTTTTTTTTACTGATATTGATTAATAATCAGTGGTTATTGGATGTCTAACACAGTTATGTTGACACATGGCCTGAGAAGAAACCAGCTGCTACCACATAATTATGCTAATCTTACATAGGGGTCTTATATGCCCGTTCCAAAACACGATAGCACAAACCACGGCCTTCGATGGACCAGCAGTGGATCACTGGTTAGAACGAAATATAACGCAACGGGTCCACAGAGGAAGATCGATATTTCAATATTTCGAACCTAAAGTGGACGCTCTTGCGACGAGCTCCAAAAATTAAAAATGTATGTACTTTAATCTTGTACTGAGTTCTAACGCTGCACCGAAAGTCTGGACATAAAGTTAAAGTTTGTCTAAAGTCACCACTGTAGCACATTAATTAATAATAATTAATTAAATTAGTAATCATCGGTATTGTATATCAAGTATACGGTTTTTTATACCTGGCCTCATAAACAAATCTTTTGACGTCACATAAACGTCTCTTTTGGATTAGTAGCAATGGATCTTGTATAACATGCACTTTGCCACAGACAGGATAGTACATAACACATCTTTTGATGTACCGTTAGTAGACGACTTGTTAGAACGCGCAAACCAAACCGTGTCCACTGAGGATGGTCGACCTTCAATCTGATGCGGATGTGCAGCTACTACCGAGTTAGATCCCAGTCCTCGACAGTCCGGAGTGCGCTCACTTTGAGTGGTTTATAAAACTCTAGCTCAATGCAAGAGTTCGCATGAGGTTCTAGAGGTCGAAGGGTCGATCCTTCTCAGTAAACACGTGTTAACTTTTCCCGGTTCAAAATATCAAAGGCTGTGTTGTGCTATCTTGTGTGTGGGGAAAATACACATACAAGACTCGTTGCTGCTAATCTAAATGAGAAGCACATATAATGGCACCAGTTGTCATCTGAGAACATGTATCAAAATAATAAATTAATCAATGTGCTCCAGTGATGTCATTATACAGACCAACTTTAAAGGGTAACCATTATTTTAAAGCTGAAAAAGAAGACTAGTGCAAACTTTTCAAATTCGTTTAAAAACGTCTTCCTTTGGCCAGCTGAAGTACAATACTTTGAAACTTTATTTCCACACACCCAGGCCGTCACACGACATCATATGGGGATGTACGTGAATACATCCTGAACTGTCAGAACGAAGGAAATACAATTAAACCAACTAAACATGATTTGCGTCACGCACCAAACCAAGCAGTATTATAGATACCGCCTTTCATACAGCCTTGACATAATTTTGACCGGCAGTTGGTGGCTGCATGATTATCCATTTATGTTTCTGAAATATGCTGTCAGTCTCAAAGGGTGGTTAGCAAAACAATGAACGGGTTTTTTTAAGTAGCTGAAAGCAAAATTATCAAATCGGATGCTATTATATTTGCATGGGAAGTTTGGCCCAACGAAGTACAAATTGTACAGCTTCAAGTTCATGTTTGACGCCGTCAAGATTTCATCTTGCGTTGCTTAATCCTTTTCACCGATTCCGATCTCGTTTTCCACATGCAAGCCTCACAAAACGCCTGGTATTGCCAACCTATAGTTTCTCACAACTGACTTGCCTTTGGCTTACACGGCTCTCCCCGGGGTGCGGCCCGAGACAGTCACGCCACTGCCAAAACAACACCTAGAGTGTGAAAGAACTGATGTAACTACCATCAGGCAGAGCTGGTCCGAACGACAGCATCTTCCATTGGTTTAACCGTGGAGATCGTATCGGCGGCGTTACCGTCGTGCTCAATCATAGGCCTGACACATGCCAAAACACTGCTGAATTGGTTTCCTTCAATTCAGTTTGATTTTTCTCAGCAACCTTTCTAGTTCCTTTATAGCTAGAAACCATGACATCAGTGTCTGCTTGAGTTACACGCTGTGCTGTAGAAAAAAAAGACCTCCCAAACTATCAGAAATGGCATACTTTTCTAAACATTTGATTTGACAAACAAACTAATTAAGTGAAGCTGTGTAACACTAAACAATGTAACTTAATGTTATAACCACGAACAATATGCATGTGGTAAATTCACCTTAAAAAGACGGTTTTGTTATGACGACGATCCATACACGACATAAATAAATTTGGACACAGTCGTGACATGATTACACATTCATTGAGAACTACACTTTTCATCTAACAAGGTGAGGCAATAATTATCATGAAGTGATAGCATGTTTGTAAATATATAAAAAAAAAAATTAACGACACAACGTATCGATCCTCCTCACTAGACCTGTTGGATTATTTGCCGTTCCAATCAGTTATCCACGACTGGTAAAATAAAGGCCGTGCTATCCTGTATGTGGGAAAGTGCACATAAACGATCCTTTACTGTTATTCGAAGAGCAGTGCTGACAGCAGCAGATTTCCTCTGTGACCAAGTGTCGATATAACCGTGTGTTTGACATCCAATAACTGCTGATTAATACTCAATGTGTTCCAGAGGTGTCGTTAAATCGTATCTAAACAACAAAACATTCAGGGCTCATCCTATAGCCAAATTAGCGAACAACAACAAACAATTTAAGTTTGGCTAAAAATGTTGGAAAATTGGCTAAAAGAAAATCTTTTCCAGAGTGAGCCTGAACATTGGCGTATCTATACACAAGGCAGAGTCAAAGGGAGATTACGACACAGTCGTGATGGTATATGTACTGACGAATTACAACCAAAACTGAGATACCGGGTGTTCGCAAACGTTGAGCATATCCTGCTCCACCGGTGGCTCCCATCGTATACATGTATAGCATGACTGCCCAAAGTACAGTATCAAATACTAAAGGGGTTCTCACGAGACTCCCATACAATTAAACTAATTTTAAAAAGCACAAAAGAAGAAATAATCAGCGTAAAATCAGTTGGCATGCAATCACATACACCGCAACTCACCTTAATATGATTCACCGGGATAATTCCTTCCAGTTAGACAGCGTGTGACGTGGTCGTCGACGTTTAACTTCAATATTACATGTTATTTTATGGTATGAAACATTGGAAAATTTCATAATGCCATTCTCTCCAGAACATTTCTTAAAACGAAACTCCGACAGCATGATAATGTAAAACACGATTACAGGTGTACCGCGAACACTGACACCACTTGTGAGAATACCAACGAAAGGGCGACAAACTTAAACACTGGTTTGTTCCTCTAACAATGTACTTGGTACTAAGTTGATAGGAATGCAGGGCTCATTCAGATATTCCAGATGATGTTCACATGTTACAAAGAGGATTAACTACATTTGTTTTCACATGCTGTTACAAGAACCCCGTTACTCGAAAAGAACCAATTAATATTTTCAAGGGTCGCTTAGAAACGAATCTCCGTTGCGTAAATAGTAACGTCACACTTTATTAATCCTAAAACATTATATTGTCTGGTGTTTGACACGTGTCGCCAGGATAGCTTGTCCCAACTCAAACTGTACCCTGCAGTGTTGTCGTCCCTTAATGAGGGATAACCAACCTATCTAGTCCGTCCAGGCGGCGCTGCAATCTCCTTGTTGATCACTTCTCTCACGTGCTTCATTCACGTGAACTTTGACACGATGCCCTCGAGCTGGGAAATGATTTTTACTGTGTTCGAAAATCGAGACAATGTTTAATTTTGAGGATAGTGATGATCGATTTGCCCTCCAGGTGAACAGCTAATAACTAACAGTCCAGTGTGTATACTTTATCTATCAGTTGTCCGACAACAACGGGTCATTATTGGTGCGTGTCACAGTGCCTTTTATTACACTAAATCCTTGCCCAACAGCCATCCAAGTGTTACATATTAAAACTTTAAAAATCATTCACAGAGGAGGTTTACACCAAATCCTCTGGAGAGCCCCAAATTACACGTTGCCGTGGACGGTGGTAATTCGGGTCATAAAAGCCCCATTCACCTATACGGAACAACCGATAAGAGAGGAGCTCAAACAAGTTGTCACAGAAACAACAGTATCATGTCTCTTCGATGGCGTATCGTTTTCCCGCCCGACGAACGTGCATTTGGTCATCGGTGGAACCCAGCAAATTGCCCATGACTGGGATCCTATGAATAGTGTTTGTTTAAAAGTAGAGTGCCGAGTTTGGGTTCTTTAGCGAATCTATAGGACTTGCATCACCCTGGATTAGCCCATTTCAAATACTTCACGGTTGGAGCAAATTAAAATTGCATTTGCGTGATAGTTATGTGGAAAGAATAGCGTGGTGTCATTAGTCGTTATAACATCATTAAATATTAAAGAGCGGAGAACATCACAGCATTAATGCTGCTCGGAGCAACAAGCGTAAAACGAGACTTTTATCGTTATTTATAGGACAGATTTACTACCAGATTTAAACATTTTGAATAGGTTTGTGTTCAAACACGCGCTTCACGTACACATAGTTGTGTAACCAGAGATGCGATTATTTAAATACATACTTCAAGGTAAAAATAGACGAACAAAACGTAAGGATAGTTTCCCGCTTAATACTTAAATTACTTAAAACTTGGAGAATGTTATGCAATTCTCAGATGCTAGTTTAACATTGATTTAATACGGCCATGAATGAAATGAGCCTGGTAAACAACATGCTTAGTATAATTGTATAGTTAAAAGGTATAGCTTTTCGTTATGGCAGTAAATAACGAAAGCAAGTGAAGAAAAAAAGCAGACTGACTGAGCAAACCGTATTATATGCAATGCTGTTACATGAGGGTGGAATTCTTAACATCATTATGTGATAAGATGTCTAATTTTTAAAGATCATGATTGAGAATCCCTGTTGCTTCAGAAGAAGACAAAACATGATATTTACCAGGGAGTGGCATCAGTGGTGCTCTGTAACGTGTTACTATAGCGGACCAATTTTAAACCCAGGCAGGTTAATATTTGGTTTGTACTTATACGTTCAGTTGAAACAATGCCGATTCCATTGTCATTCGCAAGTCATTTTATTTGTAATTTTAATCGAAACTATGAAAAGTAGTGAAACAGGTCAAAAAAGGTATTGTATCAGACATGGTGTGTGTCAAGTTATCCGCTATATCGCGATATAGCATGCTTAATTTGTTTCCCTGAAAGAAGACCTGAAACCGTCACTGTAAGTCATCAGTGTATGCAACATGTGTCCAGCTAACAAGATGTGGCAGAAACACCCTCTTCCCGTGCTAAACTGTAAATGGACAAAGCGGTGGTGAAATTAATTTGCCGACTTGACTGTGGAGCAATCGTTAGGGGTGTCTGATAAAGAGTTAAATTAATCCAATCAACCCACATGCAACACATGACCACAAGCTATCTATTCATGCAGGTTTCTGTCTCAACCTTGTATCCATGATCGGATTATGGGGGAAATCACCGTTAAAAGTACGTCCATTCGTATAGTGTTGGTCATGCTCCACACTCCCACTGAAAGACGTGAATGATGGAGCGCAGCTGGGCTATACACAGTATGTGTAGATGTAATGGAATTGGAAGACGAATGGGGGAGGTGTGAAACTTATAAAACTGATGTTTTACATCAATTCATATGAGTCGGCGCTGTGTAGATTTGTTTTTCTTCCAACGCAGCTGTGAATGCCATCAAAAATTCGTTATTAGTTTACAATGACTTTTTGATGGCATTGACTAGGTTATGTTACATAATATTACCGACTGTCATTGTTATACCAGTATAGATTTTATCAATGTTTATCATGTGTGTATTAACGTTACAAACTTATTAAACAATATTGTTTTTGCATCTTGATTGCTTACATGCAATGCATCTTGAACATCTGTGACAGTAACTGTATTTTTATCATTATGACGTTATTTTTTTAGACATAACCTCAGAAGTTTATTTGAAAATAAATACACTCGCGACATTAACACATTGAAAATTATTATGTCCATTATACTTTCAAATAGTAAATCCGCCATCATTTGGATAATTTTATGTCACAAGTTTCCAACATTCTGCAATGCATAACTAGTACAACATACAAAGCAACGTCAACAAGCTAAAGATGTTTCAAAATAAAAATTCCAAAATCTCTAAGCAGCGATTGTTAGTAGGACAGAGTTGATGTTAACTGTTGCAAATGAAGTGTCCATAATTATGCAAGTTAAAATTTGAAACATGATACGAAAGAACCCAATGTTGGCGGTCCCTGTGGTCAAGCAGATAAGAAAAGTTATTAAAGACCGCCATTCAATTGTTAGCGAATCACAAAACTATGTACATTGATAAGGGAGTATAAATTGTTAAAATTCGAACAGTTTGTTCCCCAGTATAACGATCCAAGCAATCGTGCGACTCTGAACAAGAGGTTACATCACAATACGTCGTTGTATGTGGGTGGTGTAGATGTTAACAACACAAAGCTACTCTAAGACTAATCTAACATCTACACACCAGACGTGACTCGAGAGTCGGCATCCTTTACGTTTCTCCATTTTGCAGTTGTTACTTTTCACTTGACAGCGATGTGCTAATTTCTTTGATCAAACGTCCAACCAGAGAAAGGCAGCCATTATAACTATACGGATGTTAAAAATCGAGATTTCATGGAAGTACGAGAAGATTTCATATCAAATTCACTTAGTGAACATATTATTTTGTATAAAAAATGGCCAAATTAGTTTTTAAAAACTGAAACTGTACATGGTAATACTGTACCATTGAGGTATTTGTCAAAGGACCACCATAATACGTTATATAATATTACGTATGAATGACTCATAAGTTAAACGAAAAAGGATTTAATATATTAATACATAACATCATCAAAAATAGGGCAGAGAAGATACGTGCAGGGGTTCAAGCTACCAGAAGCACGCAACAACAAAAGTAACCAGATTTAATTTATTGTACTAGACAGTAAATGACATGACAATTCCTCAGATGAAATACGTACGGGATGGGTGTGTTGGCAGAGCAAATAGCTAATCACTCAACACTTAGTCTACCCTCTAATGCCATGATGGTATCGCTTAAAAATGTCATGTAATTAGAGACCAGACTAGGTTTGAGCCTATTGATCCTGGAAGTTTTATCTTTAGAATTCCAGAAGTCATGCATTTCATAACAAAGGCTGATTTCGTCAGATAAATCTTTTCTCGTCAATTTGTCTTTTTAAATATCAGTGGATTTTTGTAAACAGCCTAACAAAAAAGTTTCACTTTAAATGAAAGCATCAGCCAAAACATATGACATTAATAGTAAAATTGTGTTCCCCTTTGATGTTAGATGTTTCACCTTTCTTTAACCCATATAAACTCCATGTTTCTTCCGACAGGGTTCAACAATAGGAGACGGCCGGAAACAAACTGCTTGAAATCATTAACTGGAACACATAATGTGGGTGGAATTTTATGTATAATACGTAATATTTGACAGTAACACATTCTACCGAGTGTGGATTTGAGCGTCCTTTCCTGTTTACATCAAAGATGCTGAGATAGCAGCAACGGACACCCTCAGGACACCAATCCATAATTCATCAAGACAAGCTCAGTCACATTTCTGTAATACCTCACAGTTTCGGGGGTAAAGAAGTAAATTTGTGGGGTCTATCTCGCGTATCTGGCCACGAGTCGGGCATGATAAATAAAACAAATACATCATTCTCAGTAGGTGCCAACAGACGTGGCGATTTATGCACGCTCTGGTGGAAGCTGCGGTCTTGCAGAGGAGCGAAAACATCAAACTGTCTAGGCCCCTACGTCGCTTGGACTGAAGATTCATTCATCATGGCCAAAGCGTCCCGTGGCATTGAACCTACATCAGTGACCTGGCATTGGCTTCATGTGTTTGGCATTGGCTTCAGGTGTGAACAACTGGCTGTGCTGCCTGAATTAAAACACGGGATATCGCACACATAAATCTCAACGATTCCGTGCTACTGACAGATAATAATCTCGCAACGCTTCTTCAACTGATAATTACGTCTAATTATCTCCCTTGCTGACAACGCTTTTCAAATTCAGTGGGTCGCTGACATGGTTGACATGTGATATGATACGTAGATGAATGACTTTTCCTCAGAGTAGCGTTTTATGAGGAAATAGTCATATTTTGACACGACCATAATATATCATTTAGACAGATTCGTCTTCTCTTCAAAGAATATGAAGAACATTCATATAATGAGTCGTCAGCGACTGAGACAGTTATACGTCATATAAATGCATTGCAATTTGGTTGGTAGTACAGTGTTGTGTTGGCATGTCTATATAAAAATATTCTTAATTATTCAACCCAACGCTATACAAATTATAAATATTTTAAATATGATATTTTCCCTAGATATACAATTATGCAAGAGCAGAGTTTGGGAGTTAAAACATCACCTCTGTATAAGCATTATAACAAAGCAATAAAATAAATGGCGGCTTTACTTAGGCAGACAGCTAATTAAAATGATAATATTTGAGTAAATTGAATCGTTTACAACACTACACTCATAGAAATTACTCTTTTGTTTTAATTATACTGTTAGTGTTCACTATTCATGTCATGTATTACAACTAGATTCTCTCATACTGACAACAAACTCCATTTACACATACATGTTAATATTATACTATGTCAAGAGCTCTTATACACTCCCCACATCCCCTTATACGTGACATATAGAAGTACAAAAGCTGGTTCGAATTATGCTAAATTTCAACCCAATGACCGAACACCATGGTCAAGCCATAGCTAGTGAACTTTTACCAAACATTCACCAGCCGGGCGAAAAGTATCATATTCCACTGTGCATATGATACACAAGCTAAAAGGGCGCCCAGTTCATTTGGTACCATTAACTTTTGATTACTTGATTTAACAGCATCTAATCACCTTGGAAAGAATGTAATAAATTAATGTATGTGCAAAGCTAAAGAGACACTCGTATAGATTAATACATATTTCAAATATTGAGATTTGGAGAGGCTGCAGCTCCATATCGTTGGTAAATAACATATCTCAAGACAAAATGATAGCATTTGTTCAGGCACAATAGAAATTTTATTACCTATTAACTATAAAAAAAAAAACTTGAATATTTTGACATTTTTATGGCAAAAACTTAAAATAGTTTAGTTAAATCTTCAAGGTAACTTCCATCCCATAAGCGGATGCCCTGAAAGTAAACTGACTCGTTTTGTACACAAAATTAGTTGTTCACGAAATTACATAACTCGGCCGAAATGCAACACGAGTTACAGTTTAAATGTGACGACTTTGGGAGTTTCACTAATGGTCATCCAATTCAACCTCTTCTACCTTTTTGCGCCAAACAGGTTTGGGGAACCCTTCATCCAGTAATCCCTTTTCCAGATAATTCAAGCATTAAAGTACATGTGTGTGGGAACAAAGGCAAAACAACACACTAGTTAGCGAATTACGATTCGTTGGTGTTAGTTGTAACAACACATTTCCTGGGCTTGTGTTAGCAGTACCTTTTGGGTAGTGTAACAATGGCCGTACAAGACATCTCTCAGCTCAGAACACTCTCAGTTCAGAACAAGCTGTCACCTTGAGCGATGCAAAGTGTAAATCTCTAAAACAGATCTATGTACAAGCGCTGCGTAACGAATTATAAAAAAACGGACCATGTAAAATTAAATACTTTTAAATCTGAAAATAGAGTCTTATGTTAAGAAGGCCTAATACTGTTTTATTCAGTAAAATAAATACATTAGTTTGCGTTGTTTAATGTAGTAGTTCAAAGTTCATCTAATACTTATTTAAATCTGCATTTTAATTTTAATAAGACACCATGCATTCTCAATTTTGTCCATTTTCATAATTTTTTATAAGAATTACACATTAGTCCCTCTCCATACTTTTTAAATGGGAGAAGTAGTTAAAAAAAGGAAATCTTATTTTTGATGATTATTTAATCCAGATTTAACACCAAGTGGGCTTAAACCCACTTTTTGGTTTTGGCTCTGTGTATCCTACTATGTTCATCATCATCATTTAGTACCATACGTCTTGCCATGTAACATAATGCCTCCATCTAGGGAATATAAAAGAGGTGAAAGCAAGGTACCTTTTTTCTGCAAGAATGTGATTGCTATGATTACCCATGCTGCTAGCAGTTCCATTAATATTTAATATCCTTGAATTATTCTGCCAGTCAATAACGTAGTCAAGATAAACCAAAATGAGATAGGCTTGAGAAAACTGTTAGATTTTAAACTGTGACCTGTCAATGTCATGAAGGGAATCAAAGAATGTTTGATAACCAACACAATTGTTTACAAACATGACAACACCACATCCGTGTCAACAAAAGCACAGATTTGAAACTCAGGTAACATAATGGTGGATGATCTAACTGCAACATACACTACAGTGATTACACAACATTGTATTTAAACTGACTAGATTAACAACAAAATAAACAGGATAGAAACCAATGCCATTCAAATTCATATAAATGAATAGAATTAGGTCTTACATATTTAATTTAAATCTTTGAATTATAATTATAAGATTTTGCATTTAGATATGCAATGTATAGATTCATCATTTATTAGTTACTAAATAGTTTACTTATAATTTAATTAAATAAAACATTAATTTTTTTAATAATTTAAATCAAAACATTAAATTTGTTTTTTTAAATAATGTAGGCCTATTTATGTTAATAACAATTTTGAATTTATATACTATAAAGTTATAATAAAGTACACTGTTAATATTTTACACATTACAACTTAATTTATTAGTATGTAAATTGTAATGTCAATTATTAGTCATATTTGTTATTGTTGTAATATTATCACTACCGGTATGTATTTTATATCACTATTTTGACAGTGACAGTTTGCATTGTAAATCGTTTATAAAATTTAAATCTGGACGGCAATAGCTCAAAGACATAAATGAAATTGAAGAACAAGGGATGCTCTGTGTGTAAACAGATCCCTGGCTGATACAGATGGCGGACATCTGTGTGCTGTCCATCCACCTCTGTACACCCATCTCGATCGACAACACTGCGGCTCGTACGAGAAACAACATTCGCGTGTACAAAACTCACCTTATTGGAATAAACACTTCCAGCTACATACAGTTGAATATATCATGTATAAGTCTACATCAGTGTCTTTTCACACACCAAAAACACACGTAAAATCCGTTCACAATCCACGAAGAAAACCAACAACAACGTCAATAATAAAATCCCACACGTTTACATTGGAGACAGCTACATGCTTGTATGCCTTCCGCGAGTTGAATGAGCCGCCACGAGTGACGTCACGTCGAACGACCTCTAGCGGAGCTAATAAGACACCAGCTGCAATCCGTTCCACTATCTAAAAGGGGCCCACGAATGCGGCGGCATGTTGAATAGCTCTTTGTTTGAATCTTTTCAAACAAGATTTTCACCAACGTTCCTTAGCTTTACCGAACATAAATAAATCATCAATACAATGGATGAGAATTTTTTTTACCGATAAATTAATGAAAATTAGAAATAGATTGGATGTTTTATTTTACAATTTTGTTCCACAGGTCTGAAGGTCCGAAATGCTAATCACTGAAGCATGGAAATAGGACGATTTTGGCCAAGGGGTTGATTGACTTTACAGCCGTGCATAGTCACAGTTCGCCATATCGAGGAACGGGCGAACAATGTGCGTCCATGATTGTTTTACATTGCTCCACAATTTACAAATATTTACTTCATTTTGAAACGTGTTCCTTCATAGCAGACAGCTAGAGAGAAATAAATTTATGTTCTGTCTTTATCTGTATTTATACTACTTTTATAATAAATTGTAAATACGTAATTTGAAAAAAAAAAATGACGCAAACATGGAGTAGACCAAATTTCAGTTTTTACATTATGACTAATTAATGTTATCTGTGGGAAATTAAATACCGGTATATCTAACATAACTTTTGTTGGTAATAAAAAAAGAAGTATCATACAAGGGCGAATCCAATTTGTTTCCCAATTCTTTATTAACTTTAAGCTGTAATGGTCATAAGTATACATTATATAAATCAATACACATACACACACACACACACACACACACACACACACACACACACACACACACACACACACACACACACACACAC
>JAULBR010098427.1:0-11459 GCA_032355825.1 Melanodrymia aurantiaca
ATTTCCAGTTGTATATCACAAATACATATTAAAATAGCGAAATATAGCACTTGCAACTATGAGACTGTAACTTTAAAGGCTGCTTTTTATATCTCTTAATAGCCCATTGCAGTAATAAGAAAATCATATCCATTACTAAATTGATTATTACATGTAGGCCTACAAGTTAATCTGCCATTGATGAATCAAGGTTTATAACCAAAATCCATTGATAAAACCCTCTGAGCCAGAAGATACCAAGTGTCCAAAGGCAAGTTGAACTTCTTTTTGTGACATGCTGGAAAATTGTTTGGACAAGCTAATAGAGGCTGTATGAGTCAAGAATAGAAGGATTATGACAGGACATGGAAATAACACATTCATTAACTTTTGACATCTATTGTGAGAATATATTATTTAGCAAAACATAGTAGAAGCCCCAAAGAATCTATTGAGGTGAATCAATTGTATTCAACTGTAAGTATAGTATTGTTTACAAACTGTGATGATCAGCAAACAGTCTGAGATCAAGTCAAGTGTTTGGTATTTGAATTACATGGTTTGCCATGGATAGATATTTTTGATAGTCAGTGTGACTCCCATAATTTCAAAAATGGAGTTAACAGCAGTAAATAAGGCGTCAATTTTATATTCAGAATATAACTAGTACATAGAGAATATTTGTGTATTGAATTAAACATATTAAGTTGGCACTGTTGACGAGATGAAACCTATGGATTAATAATCATTGGCTATTGCATCATCAAACAAATGGTTATGTTGACACATGGTCTCAGAAGGAGCCAGCTTCTGCCACATACGCTATACTTAAAGATTAGCAATGGGTCTAATATATGCAGTTTCCCACAGACAGGATAGCACTTACTGCAGCCTTTTATGAACTAGTTGTCTGTTGTGGGTCGTGGATCACTGGCTTGTTGTGTGATGCATGCACAAAATATTACTTATTACTTTGAAACCCTCGGAACCCATGGTCTACTAAGCATGACTAAATATGGATAACTAATCTAGTCATGTTTGTAGTTTTATTGACTTATTTATATCATATTTGGTCTTTTCATTCAGAAAAAAATCTAATACATGTATTAGCAAAACTACTAAAGTTCATTCTGTGTAAAGTGTCATAAATTTAATCCAAAAATGTATCTTACATCATACATGAATATGTTTGTAATATGCTTGCCTTACTGTTTCCTTTAAAAGATGATATATTTTTTAATTGTCACATAAATATAGAACCAAACATAGGCCTATATCATTACCTGTAATTGCATTCTAAAAAAAGATACATGTATGCATATGTAAATAAGAAATTGTACTTCCGTTTGTTTTACAACAATATAAAATATCTTTCGGTAAATATCAGAATGTTAAACACTTGAATCATAGATAACATATTTCATGCATCAATTATAATATACACATGTATTCCATGAGCGTGTGTGCTGTACGATATTAAATTTATCGTCAACAAACCATTACGTCACAAATATTACATCACAAGTGTGATGTAAATATACCTTTATACCACATGTGCCAATACGATATTTACAGACTCGTTTATTTGGAACCATGTGGATAATAAAATTTAATGATAATATATTCTATATCAATGATGTAGCCTAATAAGATTGAGTTATAAATTCAGTTATAGATACACATGTACATGCATTACAAAGCAACGCTTGGAAACAGGACAGTGACAAACAAAGCTGTATTAGTAGTAACAAGTACATGTATAAACAAAATCCTGATGAACACACATTTATCAGGTTTAAGATGGTCAATGAAACACAATGTAACAGATGTAATATATTGACAATGCTAATACAAACAGGTTAGAAACAAATGTTAATCACCCACATTTAGTTGATATGCATGATGACATAATTATATATAAAATTAGTTATAATACATGTATCTGAGTTATACATTGACAATGTTAATACAAAAAAAAGTTAGTATAAGTTGTTATTTACCCATATTCAGTGGTGTGTCAATAACGGTTAGAAAACACTTTGTTACTTTCTCACATTCAGTAATACATATATAAATATAGAGTACAATATAATAACTATCAGGGTCTCAGAAGTCTTTATTTTCAGCAGTATGGTATGTAATATTTGATAAGAATGTGTAAACCCAATACTATGTCCAATCATAGCTGAAGATTGGCTAATCCCTGTTATTATAATAAGCTCAGCTGATTGAGGTTGAGAATTCTAAAACCCTGACTACAAAGCATGCATGCATTTTCTGTACCTGACTCCTGCTTATGAGAACTTCTTGTTGAGGCAGAAACCTTTTTCTTTCCTTTTTCAACATCTACCAGCATTTAATTTTAATAAATGTATGCAGATATAATTATGAACATCTTTACTTGCAGATATTGGTATATAATTATGGACATCTATACTTGCAGATATTGGTATATAATTATGGACATCTTTACTTGCAGATATTGGTATATAATTATGATATAATCCAGGGGCTGCAGAGTAAGGTAAAAAGTTGGTGGGGTGGGGGGCAAGTGAAAGTAGGTGTGGGAGGCAGACGTGAAATATTAAAATTTATATGGTTAAAAACCATACGGCGGTAAAAAAAAGTCTGGAAATTGGGATGAAGGGGGTGAGGTGGGGTGAGGGGGACATGGCACCCACAGTTCTGCAGCCCCAGTAATCATAGCAAAACAAACTACCGGTAGGCCTACTAAAGATTGTTACATTAAGATGAATAAGATTTAAATATCTGTTCTTTTAATACAAATTCTGCTTGTTGATGCAGTTTTTAAAACATTTTTAGTTAAATGTTTATCAAATTTAAATGACAAATACATGTACATTGTATGTTTAAATAATTAAAACTGTATGATGTACAAGTCAGTGCACGAGATATTTGACAAAGCTGTACCAGTATGTGAATCTAAAATACTGTATTTTCTACTTGTGTATGGAAATTAATTACTTAGAAATACTATCACATAACTAAAGGTAATAAACTACATCACTACAGAGACAATTACAATAGAAATAAATATCTGAATAAACAAACCTGATTTTTGCTTTGAAACTTTGGGAGTTTTATTCAAAATCTTGGGAGCTTTAACAACTGTCTTTGGAGTTCGAGCAAAGTGCTTTGTAACTTTTGGTTTTGAAAATGTCTTTCCTTAAAATTATGAGAGAAAACCCATAAACATAGATAATGTTTATAAAGTAGCATATTAAATATTATTGCTGTAGAAACCTTCTCATCTTCCTCTCAAATTGAACTTCTATTGGAATTTTACTCAACTTCCACAGAAAGATTATTTACCACAACTCCTTACTTTGATAGATACATATTCTATAATAAATACTCTCCTGATAATATATACATGTACCTATACTATTTAGGATATGCATGTAACATTATACGGAAAAGAGTAGCAAACACTTACCAATGATAAATACACAGACAATTAAACACCAACCAATGATAAATACATGTACACATATTATAATTAAACATCCACCAATAATGAACACGTCTATATTAAACACCCCAATGATAAATTTATACATAATTAAACACCCACAAATAATGAACACAGATCTATATTAAACGCCCACCAATGATAAATTCACACATAATTAAACACCTACAAATAATGAACACAGGTTATTAAACACCCACTAATAATAAACACATTAGTATTGACATCTTGTTTTAGTATCACTCAGTGCATACCATTTCATCATGGTTACATTAAAAAACCCACATGTATATCATTTTAGTTTTACACAAAAACAAAAACAAGATTAAAACACAAAAACATTACTTATTATTTTACGCTAGTGGAATATTTTACAGGTGTTATTAATATATTATATGTTTCCTTTTTTTTGCACAAATATTTTTCCATTGTATGAGTCATGAAGAAAATATCGAGACTTTAGTCAAGCCATTTTCTTGATGTCGATTGCACTGGACAACATGAGTGAAAATAAATGACAATACTTCTAATAACTCCTTTATTACATAAACAAACACAAACTTATTTTGTACAGGTTTATTCGTCGTCGCACAATTAGAAACAGAATATGACTCAATGGGCTTAGAACTGTAATAATTTCCTAACGGTGAACATTTTGTGTAATATTGAATGGTTTGTTGCTCTGCCCAGCTCTACCCTGAAAGCAATGCTGCAAACAATTTAATATCTTAGATGTGATATAGCCATTGAGCAAGATGTTTACAAATTAATGACTGACAGCATATTGACAACTACATGTATCATTGCCTGTGTGACCGGTGCAATCCAGTCATATTACATAAATGACCATATTATTTTACGGTCAAAATGTTGCTTATCATTTGAATTAACACTATAAGCTGTATATTTATGTAATAAAATTAATGTACTTATTAAACTTTATTACCATGTGTCGAACATTTTTTACTAAGGAATAGTAATAATATTATAAAATGTTTTCTTTTATTACATATAAATTTTGTAAAATGAAATAAATGTTTTTCCATCCAGTTAATTTCATTTAAAGTAAAAATCATATCATGTAAACCTTACTTTGAGAATTCTTCATTGCAGCTTTTTGCCATTTATTGCCATGTACATTCGTCTGTGAGTCTGTCAACTTGTTCTGGGAGTCTCCGGCAGTTGTTGCATTTTGCTCATCTGTGAACAAAAATTATTGATGAAAAAATATATACATTCATTTTAATTATATTTCTCATTGTCATAAGCCAAATTAGCCAATTGTTAAAAATCTTAAAAAGTGGATAATTGCTTGATGCTATCTCAAGAGGCCACCCTTACATTTTCTCAGTCAAATAAATATCACTCGACATTAAAGATTTTTTTTTTTTTTAGTTTAAATGATCCCTTACAGCATTTATTTGATATTTAGTTTTGCAATATCCAGGCAAATGATTTCTCAAAGAATAAAACAAGAAAACAATTTGATGCAACACCATTATTTGTTTTGGAAACGCTGTCTGTTATGACTATTTCAATCTTTGAATGTATATAATTATGTTTTTATTAAGATATAAATGCAACGTAGTACATGCATAAGATTAGTTTTTCCTATAACTTATTTATATTGGAAAAATAAAATTTATGTAATAGTTTATTATCATGCTTCAGATAATTTTGACAAAAATGGCTGAAAAAAAAAGAAACATGCAAAGACAAACTACAATATAGTCTCTTTCTACGATGTGATTACAAGTAATAACGACACTTGTATACAGTCCAGCACACAACATAAGAACATTCAATTATAATATAAATTGATCTTAATCCAATAACATACTGATTACGACAACTCAAAGAGTACAAAAGAAATGATTAAAACCAGTGCTTAGTATCTGACATGCAATAAAGACAGCTACCATAAACAGTGAGTGCAACAATCATCTCAGTGCACGAACAGTCAACAGTACACAGAAAGTGCCACAACATGGAGATGACATGGAGACGACATCGACCTGCCTATAGTGTGGGCACGTCACCTCTGATAGTGATTGAAACAATTCCTTCAGACAAGCCCATATCAACAGCATCAGCTTGAACAACTTTCTGTGAGCAGTCAGCTTTAGAGTCCCGGAATGGGCGCTGTACGTGGTGTGCTAACATGAACCTAGCTGCTGCTGCCATTGACCACGCTGGATTGACATCATCACACACGGGTGGTGACGTACATAATGGAATAGATTCTGATGATGCTGCTGCTGCTGCTGCTTCTGCTGTTGATGTTGATACTACTGGTGTTGATACTACTGGTGTTGATGCTACTGTTGTTGATACTACTGATGTTGTTACTACTGATCTTGTTGCTTCTGTAGCTAACTTGGAACATTTTTCAATTTTTACTGAAAAACAAGATGTCTAGTTTTGTTCTCACAAATTATTATTAATAATAGTAAATACCCATGAGACAAAAATAGCAAAATTACACATTTAAAGACCTGAAAAGAGTCTGCAACAATAAATTCAAATATTCTGACATCCGTTTTATCATTCACGGGTCTGGAAATGGCATTAAATGATCACTCATTTGATCGGAGGAAGAATTGCTCTCAAGAGGACCAATTCAACGTCTGCTTACCCGTAATATCAGTCGTAACCTGTGATTCGAATTCAGCATCATCTTCATTATCCACCACAGCATCAAGAGTTACACACTCGAGCTGTTTGCTAAACTCAGCCTCATCATTCACAGCTTCTTTATCTCCCTCTCTTTCTATGTCTTCATCATTCTGGTCATCCAATCCTTCACCCTTCTCATCATCATTCTGTTTATCCCATGCTTCTTCTGGAGCTGGTAAAGGTGGAGGATTACTGGTACCCAAAGAATGAGACTCTTTTAATTTGACTAACCTTGATACTGGAATACAAATGAGATTACCGTATGGAATAATGTTAACCATCAAAAGCAAGTTAAAAAAAAACGTATATGAGGTATAATGGTTTAACATCACACACCAGTTTATGGGCAAGGTTGGGCACATAAGATAAAAGGTAATTGCCTTCAATCTCTTTTCCCATACAGGTAATAAAGATCAAATATTACCCCAATGTGTACTATACAAATCAAATAGTTACTGAGTCAAACTGTAGTTAATTTGTTCATGTCACACCTGCATAGAACATTGTGGTAAAAACTTATAATGTTGATGATATGGTTGAAACTGTTGAAACTATGATTTAGATTATGCAAGATTGTGTATTATTGTGGTTTGTAACTTTGATGCTACAGTTGAAACAGTTGAACCTATAAAATACATGTAGACTTCAAGTATTAAAACAAGATGGTGTATGTCTGTGAAATCAAGCTTTGTTTTTTATGCTTAACCTTAGCCTACAGATTGATATAAAAGAATTAGTGGGAAATCTATAATGAAGATAAATATACTTTGGACTATTGAACTGTATATTGGCGTTGAATATGCTTTTCGAATCTCCCGTCTTGCTGCTATTTTTTCTGCGGTTCTTTTCTGAAGTGCCGATTTGTGCTGTAGACCCTACAAGAAGAGTAAAGTAAATTTTGTTTTATTTAGCGACGCCACTAGAATCACATTGATTATTGACACATGGTCTCAGAGGAAATCCACTGTCGCCGCTTCATGGGCTACTCTTACCGAAAAACAGAAAGGGGTCTTTTATATGCACTATCCCATAGACAGGATAGCACACACAACAGAATTTGATAAACCAGTCGTGTACCACTGGCTGGAATGGAAAATAGCCCATAAAATGTTTTGCGCTGTGTAGGATCGATCCCTCGACCCATCTGACCACAGGCAGACATTCTACCTCTAGACTACGTCCTGCTCCCAACCCTACAAGAAGAAAGAATATATAAAAGATCCCTTGCTACTTATCAATTCGGAGTAATGGGTTACCTCCATCATACTAACACTAATTTCTGTCCTGGACAGGCAGTCGAGGCAGCTGGACTGCATGACCATGACAGACATGCTTGAACCTTAATTGGATATAAGGACGTAAATAAGTTATAGCTAACTACTAACTAATAATTGTGGAATAATCTTTAACAATAATTAAAACAAAAGCATAAAGCAGATTACAAAATTAAACTCAAATCTATTTAGACACAAAAACACAATATATCCGCCATCAGTCTATTCAGTGATGTGAAAAATTGTACAAATCACAATGATAGAGAGCAGGAAATAGCTCATTGCAATAGTACATGCCTTAGGTTTGAGAGGTTGAAGGATTGATCCTCCTTGATGGACCTATTTCCCAATCCAACCAGTTCTATCCTGTCAGTCTGTGGGAAAGTGCACATAAAATACCATTTGCTGTTATTCAGTCAGAGTAGCCCATGTCGTGGCTGCAGGTTCCTTCTGAAACCATGTGTTGACATAACTGTGTATTTGCATCAGTGGTATTGCTAAACACACCACTGTTATCTTTTACCAATGTGAGATGTGAGAGTAATGTGAAGTGTTACACTACAAAATCAAGGATTGACTGGCCTCTGTGGTGCAGTGGTTAACGCTTCAAACCTTGGTATGTACTGTCCTCTCTGTGGGAAAGTGCATATAAAAGATCCCTTGCTACTTATCAATTTACATGTAGAGTAGCGGGTTTCCTCTATCGTACTAACACTGACTTCAGCCCTGAATAGGCAGTCAAGGCAGCTGGACTGCATGACCATCACAGACATGCTTGAACCTTAATTGGATATAAACACGTAAATAAATTATAACTAACTAAATCGAGGATTGTAAAACCATTGGTATCCACACTGTAATTACACAAAATTGTTAACAACCATCTTCATGGGTTGTGGAAGGCAATTACTATATAATGGTTACATTCGAACATTTTAAGTGGGTATTAATTTTGCATAAAGGGCTTTTCAAGTAAAATCCTTTTATTGAATAACAATTTATATATGCCATTATTGACGCTCAACCACAAAGCTACTTATGTAAATGCAGCATACATGAATGAACTTCTTTTCACAGCTCACTGGCTTCAGTTTAGACTATGATTAGCTTATTACCTTCTTGTAATAACACAGTGTGAATGGAAGTTAATAAACCGGCGGTCATTTTTAATCTACAGACGTGTCAACACACCTGGAATTCACAAGTCACCTGTTATTTCATCATTCCTTCTTTTCTCTTGCCCAGGAGGTATCTTTCTTGTTTGTAACAAACTCAGTCAATTTTAGCAAAGATACATACATGTGAACATCACAGAGCTACATCCATCACAACAAAGCTACACACATCCTGACATAGCTACATGCAGAGATTTCCCCAGAGCCATAAGGCTTAGGGGGCCCCTACGTCTTACCTGTTTAGGTAAGAGTTTTGATTTATTTTAAGGGAATTGAAAGCGCTTTGATTTATTAAAATGGCTCTGTAAGGGCCTTAAATTTAGTTGTTTGTCCCTGTACAATGTATAATGCACAATCTACCAAATTTTTACTCATGGAAAGGCCTGACATGTATGTACATACATGTACATTGCAACAAAGCTACACACATCATGACATAGCTACATGTACATACAGTACATGACAACAGAGCTACACACATCATGATGTAGCTACATACATCACAACAAAGCTACACACATCATGACATAGCTACATACATCACAACAAAGCTACACACATCATGATGTAGCTACATACATCACAACAGAGATAGACACATCATGACAGAGCTATGGACACTGCAGAAAGTTGGAAAGACAAAAACATAGTTTTGCCTTGAAAGGACAACAACAGTATACTCTCACAAAAATGATTTAGTACCAGATTACACTAAACCCTTGACTGGGATCAGACGCTATGCTGTCTGTGTAAAAGTACAGACACGTCTGTAACTGCTTAAATGACAGAACCCTGTGTGATTGTAGGTTTGTATTAAAATCATTAACCCTTTCCAGACTGAGCTATTTTAGTATAATCTCACCGAGACCGTTTATTTTATGATGTTCAACTTTCTTCTTTTTTTGCTTTTTACCAAAACGAGTATAAAACATCTTGTAATATAGTTTACCCGGTTACCGGTATTAATTTTTTTTTTTACATCAATGCATAATGATAATACATGTACTAATTTGTTAGTCTTTATGATGGAAGATGCCTGCAATGGGATGTAACTCTAATGTCAAAGATATTCTGGTAAATGTTTATAGAATACTCAGTGAGTTGGAAGGAAATAGTTTTTAACTTGCACGAGTGAAGCGATGTTCTCCTTGGTAAGCATTTCGCTAGAGAAGAACATTGATTCACGAATGCAAGTAACTCAGTATTGTCGAGTTACGAGTTTGGTACTCTATTTATTACCCATTGTCTGTTGTCATTGTGATTCATATGTTTACATATGATAGAGCATACATTGAACTTTTCTGTAAGCAATTAGAATTTTTGTATATTAATAAAAAGATATACACCATTATTAATATTAATACAGGTAAATTTCAGCCTGTATGTGGGTTTTTTGGATGGTCAGAACATGTTATTGAAAGATATTTTTATTTGCAATTTGTAGTCTTTAGGCAATCTAGGCAGTATATCATCTTTTGTGGAGTTTTTCTTGAGGGGAAACCAACACATATTGAGACGAACGAAACATGCAACACTGGAATACCGTGTTAATGGCCCTCCGAAGATATGGAAGACTATTAGAATCTGTGGTCGCGTTAAACTTGTGCATGTGAACCTGGAACCGACAACAGTCCTCACAGCGCTCCTGCTTGCCTTCTTTTTCCTACGAGCCATGGCAAGAAATTACACAAAGCAAGGGAATATTCAATAACACATAACTTACGCGCATAAGCTGGTTTAATAAAGTGTCATTTACAAGTGCAATAATCTTCATGTCTAAAATGTAAAGCCGTAACATTCTCATTGCCTAGTTTTTACAGAATGCTCTAAGTTGTATTTCTGTTCCTAACCTTACCTAGTCGTGGTTGTTGATTTTGTAATCAAGACGTGTCGTGTATTTATGTTTGTACTTACCGCTAGTCTCAATGGTGGACAGTTTGATTGGCAGTCAAGTGGCAGATTTCAATGTAAATCCTATTAACCATTTTACTCAGTTATTCTCATCTGATGTTAGTACATGTATAATTATTTAAAAATGAGCTAAGAATCTTATCGTCTTCAAAATAACTAGAGAAAATGGTAGTGTTTGGAAGAGTCTGTGGAAAATAAAAGATGTGGTATTTGTCTCAGACGAAGACTTGTCATTCATACATTGCTCAATGTATAAATTATTACTGTTACAGTCAATAATTGTGCTTCTAGCCATGCACTTGTCATTCTCATACCTGCAGTACATAGAAACTGTCCATTTGTTATGTTACTATACATTTACCACATAACCTATATAAACTGAGTCCATTTATCCATACTGCTGAAAAAACTGTCAATTTGTCACATTTACTATACAAACTGAGTCCATAATTCAACCATACTAATAATTATAGTCCACGGGTTATTAACCCTGCTGTACCGGTACCGGCCTCCATGGCACAGTGGTTAACACATCAGTTTTAAGACTGGTTGGTACTTAATTCGAATCCCATTCGTGGAATATGGGATTTTTAATCCCAGTACCAACCCGTACCCAGAGTGAGTGTTTCACAAGGCTTTAAACCTACCAGTGACCACAACTGGTTTAACAAAGGCTGTGGTATGTACTGTCCTGTCTGTGGAAAAGTTCATATAAAATATCCCTTGCTACTTATCAATTCGGAGTAGCAGGTTTCCTCTATCATACTAACACTAACTTCTGTCCTGGGCAGGCAGTCGAGGCAACTGGACTGTGTGACCATGACAGCCGTTCTTGAACCTTAATTAGATATAAGCACGTAAATAAGTTATAACTAACTAACTTGTTGTTAACGTGTCGTGGACGGAACTCTCTGGCACGGTCAGAGGTTGTGCCCGTGACCTGTGTGCTTG
>JAULBR010098438.1:0-11458 GCA_032355825.1 Melanodrymia aurantiaca
CATAGGCTACTCTTCCACGAATGACAGCAAGGGGTCTTTTATGTGCACTTTCCCATAGACAGGATAGCACACACCATAGAATTTGATAAACCAGTCGTGGATCACTGGATGGAACGGAAAATATGTTTTGCGCCTCCGAACAGCTGATATTAAATAATTGCTTCTATTACAGAAACATCACTAAATAAATAAAACAAATGTAAGTAAATAAATTTCTTTACTGGCCATTAGGCACGGCCAAAGCAATTATTTAGTGGCCCGAGTGTAAAAATCACTGGCCGTGGACATCGGGCCACCGTATTCTAGAACCCTTGGTTTCTAGTGGTGTCGTTAAATATAAACAAACTTTGCTTTACTTTTTACATTAAATAATACACACTCGCTCACTTCTATTACAGAAACATCACTACCGCGAGCTGCCCGAGGAAGTGAAGGCGTCTCTAGGCAGCGTTCCCGACCAGTTCGTCGTCTACTTCACGTCTCGGTTCCCCCAACTCCTCATGCACGTGTACAACGCGACACGGTGCTGTAAACACGAGCGCTCCTTTCAACAGTATTACGACGTCGACCCAGGTTGAGTGGTGACGTGTACACACGCTGCTGCTTGTTTTTAAATCAGACTTTACACAGTGCAATTGTTTGTCAAACCGGAATCAATCCTTCACGATTTGTAATGCAATGAGTTCGGTTCGGGGTTCGAAAATTTTATTTTTTTATAGAGTGATGCAGTTTTTATGGATGTTTGTGTTTTTGGATTGAGCAAAAGCGTAAGTGAATTTTGATGTGTGAAAGGAATTGAAGATTTAAAATGTTTTGAACTGAAATTTTATGTATATCAAAGTTCGATATGTGAGTATATTTGTACATGTAGTTCAGTGATTTATCCAGATGTTTTTCACTTGGATCACATGGATCATGGAATAATGAAAATTGGCACGATTTTAATCGTAATTGGGAACAGAATTTAATACACAAACATTTTATATAATTATTGTATCTTCTCCAAAACTATTTGACCAACAACAACCAAATGTCATCGAAAGCTTCCTTGGAACATCAAGAAATGAATTTATAACTTTTATCAGAATGAAAATATTAAGTAAATTTTAAAAATATTTCTTCTCTACTTCCAGAAATGCTATAATCGAGTAGTTTACATATATGATTTATTTCATTGTGAATGTCATTAATTTGTGGTCCATTTGTCCCCAGAATGGGGATCAAGTTTTCTATACATGTAGTTATATAGATATATTGAGACACCCCAGGGGCCCAGGTGGGGTCAACAATTTGATCAGTCGACCGATTAGACCATGGGAATTTACTTTTCGGACGGCTCATATTTTGAGTACCATAGAACACCTAGATAAATCACTGGTTATAAAGAAAATGTTATATGTGTATTTTAACAACATATTCATCTCATTCAACATGAGCTTACAATATTGTTTCGTTTGTTTCTGGGTGCCACATACCGTTCACCATAGATAACTGTGAAGAGATTGTTCTTCAATGTCGTTAATGCCTTTCTAATCGCCAGTGCTTCCAAATTTCTCAGGAAATTTATATCTAACAATCTTAATCCCACTTTTACGAACTAAAAAGTTTTTAATAACAAACTACAACAGTGTCGTAGCAAGGTTGGCAAAAATGATGTTTGGTTTAAAAAAAGTCACACTTGTGAGTTCTAAAATGGGTGCCACCATACATTAGCATCTAATGCTATTTGTAACATATTCCTTGCTAATAGAGCATTTATTAATTAAAGTTAACATTTACTTACATTTTATTACTTACAATATCATTCAATATAATATACATGTATAGCCAATGTATTTGTAGTAAGTTAGTATGGTCCTTGGACTTTAGCTTGCAATAATCTAGTACGATATGATTTATTTTAGACAATAATTGTTATAGTAGCTTAATGTGTACTGTTGTTATTTTGATGACTAGAAACACGTTGGATATACATATATCTATATTGAAAGCAATAAGATGTAAGTAAATGTTAAGTTCAATAATAACAAATGCTGTATTAGCCAGAAATATGTTACAAACAGCATTAGATGTGCACGCACGTTTACATTCGTCGTAAAAACTCGGGAGTGTGCCTTTAAAATTACATCAGGGCATTCTGATTATATGATCAGCTGAGCTACTGAGCCCTTGGCTCGTTTGTTGTTTGCTTTTGATAACAAGCTACAGTAGAAGTGCAATTTTTAAAATTCAGTGCCTTTTTTCTTTTCATTAAAACTATGTGAGTGTTTTGACATATTTTTGGTTGATGGTTTATGATTAATGTTAGTAGTAAATTTAATAATGCATAGTTGTTAATAGTATGATAGAATAACAGTAAGCAATGCATACCAATAGTAATTATGACCACTACTTTGAATTGACGAATGGCACCAGTTCCCAGGATTCATTAAAAAAAATCATACACAATATTGTTTAATTAATATCATTTATATTGTTCGTCACATTGTCGTGATACGATTTTGACATCACAATTTGTGGCTTCAGCATTTTGTGACGTCACACTTCTGCAGGAAATGAACATTGACAGAGTTTGTTTATGCTTGTTTTCTATATATTTTTACATAAAACAATTATACGTAATAAATATAATACTAATGTCCTTTCATTTCAATACCATCTTTATGAACTCGTACATTAAAAAATGGCATTAAACTGAAAATCGTTTAGTATTCTATAATTATCATCCATTAGAGGCTTTTGCAGGAGATATCGTTGACCTAATAATTTGTGATATCTCCGGAGATATCACGTCTCATAATCTTGATTGGTTTAGAGACGGTTATTTGAGCTCGTCGCCAAGAAACCTGATAAATTATGATATCACAAGGCACTTGGGGGATATCCTCTATATATCATTGTTTACCCAACTTATTTGTTTGTGTATGCACATTCTATGTTTATAAATGAATTGTTTTTGTAATATTACTATGAGCCTGACGATCATTGTTCTCTTTAGAGGGATTATTTTGTTCTACATCGACATGACTTTCTTACACACCCGACCCGTGTGTCACTGTGAGAACTATGTTCACAGTTGTTTACCAATTTAAATTCACCCGTTTATCATTTCATTATGATCACCTAGTAGAGTACAGTTTTCATCTATAATTCCAGAGGTTTCCCCAGAGCCATAATGTGTAGGGGGCCCCTACTCCTTACCTGTTTAAGTAAGCACTTTGATTTATTTTAATGGATTTGTAAACGCTTTGATTTATTAAAATGGCTTTGTAAGGGCCTTAAATTTAGTTGTGTGTCCCTGTATAATGTATAATGCACAATCTATCAAATTTTTACTCATGGAATTTACCAAAAATTATAATATTATTTCTGAATTTTGAAAATGTAAGCCCTATAAAAAAATCCTGGGGAAAGGCCTGAATTCATTGTAGATAATTTATCGTTTCATCTTTGCTCTACTGACTGCTTGGCAGGCCTGGATCCATTGGGTAATTTTAGTTAATTATTTTTTAGGTAACTAATTTATTAAATTAGTCATGCGACCTACCTACCTACCCTGCTAAGATTCATGGATCTGTGCCTGCTTTGTTTTGTGGCATTACAATCCTGTTAATCCTACCTTATTGGATTGTTTTTAATGTATATAATATAGTCATTTCGTCTCAATCCTGTCTCTATGTCTGGTTGTGAAAAGACTCCCAGTGTATAAACTGTTCATTTCATAACTTTTTGACAACTAATTAACTACAGTACAATGATCCCATT
Organism: Melanodrymia aurantiaca; assembly: GCA_032355825.1. Taxonomy (NCBI): domain Eukaryota; kingdom Metazoa; phylum Mollusca; class Gastropoda; order Neomphalida; family Peltospiridae; genus Melanodrymia; species Melanodrymia aurantiaca. Next base: position 3,766 of record JAULBR010098438.1, read on the forward strand.
TATAGATATTTAAAATGTCACTGACCATGTTTAATGAATTTATTTATTTATAATCATGTTATGGTGATTACCACAAAAAAACATTGTTTGCAAGTCTCCGTGATGAAAGACCAATGTTGCAACTGAACATCAAATATATTTTGCTGTTCTAAATAATTCAAGATCTCAGTGCCATAAATTTTACCAAGCTTTGAAACAGTAAACGTTAATATAATTTATAGTGGATATTAAACAAGCTTTCATTTAATATACCAGTATCTATATACTTTATTTTCATTTGTCACATGTACATGTATGTGACTATCCTTTCTTGCAAAAAGTTTATATTTTTGTTAGTACATAACTCTGTGTACATGCAAATAATTGTGTATGCACATGTTTGGAAGCTGGAGCATATTTATGGGGACAACAAACCCATTTATTTAGTAAATTATAGATTTTTAAGTTTAAAATGTGCAAAATAACAATTATTGTCTATAGTGGGCTTATTATTTTAATACTGGGCCATGTCTATTTACAAATACTGGATCAACGATGCTGATGTGAATGCTTTGTTAATGATTGCAAATGTTTTGTATTGAATCTCTTGCTAATTATGCATATTTTTGTATTCATAGTAGTAATAGTATGTATGTGTGTACATGTATATATAGTGGAATAGGGGGCCATAAAAAATATTTGTTTGCATCGATTCGTGAAATCATCTCAATATGTGCACTGTATATCCATTATGGGGTTGTTCAACAATTAGGTAACACTTGGGTGGATCATGAGATGCATTATTTCTTTTCCTTCTCTCAACAGGTGCACATCCCCTTTAAATTGTCAATACTTCCAAAAAGTCTAGTCAGACTGAGGCACCACTCCCCGGACTGTAAGACGCGAGAAATCTGCACGTGCTACGCACACACCAACCACCGATCTCTTTTCCTTATTGACTTCAAGAGAGAAGTCGTGCTTTGCTTCACACTAGCAAATTTGATGAATTATTGTCAATATTTTCGAGGTTTAATTTTTTTTTTTAAAAACATTTATTGTCCCCCAGAAAACATAGGTGATGTCAGGGTTGGTGATCCCTGATTCATCACCTAACAATACATATATAATTAATAACAGACGGGGACAATTGCCGTATTATTATATATATATATTTTTTTTAATTTTCGAAAAGTTTTGTGATGTGTTTTATTTTATTCAGTTTATTTGAATAATAATAATTAAACTGTTTGTATCTGTGATTCCTGACATCCCGTTTTGCCACTCTCACGGGCCAAAGGATATAGATACAACCAATCGAACACTAAAGAAAAAGAAGAAGTATCTGTGATAGTTTTTTTTTTAGCAAAGGAGACCCGAGAATTGGGTGAAAGTGACAGTCTGTTTATGTACAAGTATAAACACATATAATCTAAGTTTGTGTATATCATGTGCAAATTTCTCAGTGGGCTTACAGTACAGGAAGTGGTGCCTCGAGTTGACAGTTTTAAAAAAAAGAAGGGAATATGCATTATTGCACCAGGTTGAGTATCGTCAGAAAAGAAATAATATTCAAATTAATTTATTATTTTACTCTTAGAATTCATGTATAAAAGTATTATTTTAGTGGAGAAAAAAGGACCGATATGTTACATAAATAATTATTGTTGAATGGCCTCTGCTACAGTTGTGCTCAATGAATTACACATTCCCATATGATCTTTCATCATTATTTATGCATATTGTATTTATTTCATGTTTTGGTGATGGTTACTATTTTTCCCATTCGATACATTTATGACTACTTACGATGCTACAAGTGCATAAATCAATTACAAATGTAACACGTTCACTGGACGTGTTGCTTCGAAATGTAGTCAAATCAATGTGTTCTGATTTTTAACCCGGTTTATGCATCCATACTGAAAACTGCGGAGCTAAAATTTAACCCACACCTCTTTGACACTGTCTAAGAATCAGGGTCAGACTCTGCTTTTACCGGGGTTAAATTTAGTTCCCCTTTTACATTCCGGAGTAAATATATGTACGGATTCCTATTGAACGCCAAGCAGGTTTCACACTGAACTTATATTTTGTTTTAAAATATTGTCAATTGCTTTCATTTTCTGACTTCGGTCGTCTGACATTAATGCAGTGTATCGACAGAAAAGGAAAAAATCATTCCAGTGCAAAACTCTTTATAGATCTCTATCCATTCAGTGTGCGTGCAGTATATCCACGTCTGTTATTGAATAATGTTCTGAAAGCGATATTCACTGCTTGCTACTTATGATAATCCCTAATCGTGTAAGGTTTAAGTCCAACACTGTATGTTCTCTGCTGACAATTGTATCGATGACACATCATAAAGTTTGTTTGTTTAATGACACCACTAAAACACATTGATTATTAATCAGCGGTTATTGGATGTCAAATGTACGGTTATATATCGACACTTGGTCACAGAGGAAACCCGCTGCCACCACAAGAGGCTACTCTTACAATAGCAGCAAGGAATCTTTTATGTGCACTTTCCCACACAGGAGAGCACACACCACAGCCTTTGATAGACCAGTCGTGGATCACTTGTTGGAACAGGACGTAACCTAATGGGTCCCCAGGATCGATCCTTTGACCCATGGAGCCGCAGGTGGACGCTCTATCACTGAACTACACCCTGCTCCCCAGTGAAATGTCCTATGGCGCTGTCCATGTACTGCACTAATGTGAGACTGCCGTAGTTCTTTAATTCAGGGGCGGTATTTATCAAGCGACTTAAGTCAGAAATAAGACTTAAGTATAAGAAAAAACTTACGTCTCTACGATTGTGACTTCAGTTCTGAGAGAGAAAAAAAAACCCTAGACATAAGTTTTTGACTTACCGGTATGTCTTAAGTTTCCTTCTGAGGTGTCTTAAGAATTCTACAAAAACTTAAGCTTACATTGTTGTTTTACCTTATGCAATTTAAAGTCAAAACTTAAGTTGTTTTGATAAATACCGCCCCAGATCTCGTTTGTTCCGTCCACTGTCCCACATGGATTTAGTTGACACTGCACTATGTCTAATAATTGTCAGATACTGCACTATGTCTAATAATTGTTAGACACTGCACTGTGTATAATGATTGTTAGACACTGCACTATGTCTAATGATTGTCAGACACTGCACCGTGTCTAATAATTGTATAATGATGATTACTTACATTTAAGTTTATTCTTCATACTGTAAAATGGGTCATATTCACGGCTGTAAACTTTTAGGTAAAAAAACAACTACTCGCAATATGAAATGTTCACGTTGTAAGAACATATCACACTATTGTTGTCTTTTTTAATGGTTATAATTGTGCGATAGTAATTGTTGCAGTTGAATTACTAACGCGAATAATAGTCACGTTAACAACCGACTTACGTCACCCAGCGATACGTCATAGTGTATGATGTATCGCTTTGTGTTCTCAGCCTGTTCAAATAATATCTGTTTTACAGTGATAAAAACAAAAGTGAATAATCTACCAATATAGATTAGTATTATTTTGAATACATTGTAGATACTATTTATCACCTTTGTCCGTGTTCTTGTATGGTTTTGACTATGACATGTTTGCATTAATTGACTGCCATGAAATGGGTTGCGGTAGTCCAGAACATATTAATATCATTTTGAACTGTTATTGATCACTGTTATTAACATGTGTACATATAATGAGTATGTATATTTGTACGAAATTCTTACTACATGTAATGTTATATTGTTTTTAATATATATGTAATAAAAAATAAGTCATTTACATTGATTATTAGCATCTGTATTTTTAAAATTAAACTTGGCAGTATGGATGGGTTTTTAACACTGTGGATGGCTACTTCAGCTGGTTTCTAGACATTGGTAAGATTAAAATCTTCACCAATTATAAAGTGATATATACACTGTATTCACATAATACTTTGTCTATATGTCTTCTTTTTCCAACCAGTGATCCAAGACGGGTCCATCAAACTTCAAAGGCCATGGTGTGTGCTATGCTGTCTATGGGAAAGTGCACATGAAAGATCTCTTGCTGTTTTTTGGTAAGAGTAGCCTATGCAGTGGCAGGGGATTTTTTCTGTGACCAAGTATTGATAAAACTGCATTCAACATCCAATAACCGCTGATTAATAATCAATAGGTTCCAGTGGCGTAGTTAGTCGAGCAAACTTTATCTTTTTCTTTTTGTAACAACTTGTTGCAAGATATAATATTATATCGAATGTACACTCCATAATAATAGAAATGATAACATAGGCTTATTGCTTTACAAAACAAAATTACTATTTCCGTAGAAAAAAATAGACACCAGACAAATACAGTAAAATGCATTTTATCATAGCAAGACACCATAGCATAATATTGTGTAGACAATACGTTTCCAACTCGGACACACGTACAAAACAGACATTTTGAATTTGAAGATGCAGCACATGGATATAATATTGACAAGAATTCACAATTCATACGAAGTAGCATATTGTTGACAAAATTCAAACACACTTCATAACATGTTGACAAGTATCCATTTCAAACATTTATAAATAAACCATTCTATTACATAACCCACACCTTATGACCTTCGAGTGGCATAGCTAAACATGAATTTGTGTGCATTAAAAAAAAAACCCGTTAAAATAAGGTGAAATTTGGTGCAATTGTAGATGCCTGAGGCATGTTCAGAGAACAAATACATCGCAATACATTGGTTTTTGCACCAAATATTAAATGAATATGATGGAACACGATTGGTACCAGTTAAATTATACACGATTTCGACATCCTTAACACACATCTGGGTTCAATTTTTGGCAAGTTATATTTACTGAACCCGAAGATTAATAATAAATTTCTGCAATATTAACCAAGAACCATCTACATTTATCATTGAATGCCTACGAGAGATTCCAAAAAGCACTGAGGATACTATTTCCAGTTTTAAAAACAAATTATCTCAAAAAAATCTGCTTGTTCACACGTACATGTATGATGGATATACCACTGCCATACGAAAACAGTAAACAGATACACAACTTGATTAATACAATTAGATTATTAGTATTGGCATTAACAGAAATGGACATGAGAAAAACCTAATAATTTGAGTAGGAACAGTTTTTTTATAATTATATTCATAAATATATTCAAAACCAACAATTAGATGTACAGTTAGTACATCATAAATAACGAGCACCGTTTTATATAAAAGCTGACTCCATTAGGCCGGCTTTCCATTAACGTGATTTCGCTCCCGTTTCAGTGAACATTTGATTTTATCGATATAGTACGATTTCGTGTATATGGAAAGGGTACAATGTGAATGCACTATATTGATAAAGTTGTGAGCGCGAAATCGCGTTAATGGAAAACTGACCTAAATCAATTACGTGTGTGTTAATGTCAATGGTAGATGAAAAATATTCATATTGACAAATATGGCAGATTATTATGGACGATGCCATTTTCAAACATCAACTGAATGTATTCATTTCTAAATGTTAAACAAAAGTCCTCATAACCCCCTAACAACTCTCCTTTCAGTTTCACACATTTTAGATCCGCAGTCTTCGCCATGAGCTGAATCCAGGCGAACTGAAGATCACTCGCCTGAAATGGAGTTGTGCAACCAATTGCTCCCCTCAATTCATTTATTACAACTAATATACCAAAAATTCAATGTCTTTAATTGTAAATCTTTACCATTAAGAAAAATATCAATCGGTCTGTTAATTCCCAGCTCTTGAAACAGGAAACATTTTTTAATTTGCAGGTGAGTGATTTTCTGCTCGCCTAAAACTCTCCAGATGTGTGTGAAGGCGAGGGTGAGTGATTGGTTGCCATTCCTTGCAAAGCTTGGTCTGTGCCTGACCAGCGTACATGTATGTATACACAGGTAGTTCCAAGACGTGACCAGTGTACACGTTACAGTCGTAATAGATAATACTGTTGGCTCGTTAAACAGCCGAGCACTTACAGGTTACCGTCCAATGTGTGAGAGTTGACAGGGGGGTGGGGGAGTTTGAGGAGGGGTGGGGGTCTGTTACAGTATTCTTTGTATGACTTGAAATGTTAAAAACTTTGTACGTCTCCAAAGCAACACTAATTACTGCTGAACAAAGAGTAGGTGTGTTTAGAGCAACCCTACCTGACTCAATTTTACACCCAACTCAAAACATTTTATTGCTAAAATTTTAAAAAAAAGAGTGTTTTAAATGTTTATATTCAAACATATTTACATATATAAAAGTAAAATATATGTATTTTCAAGCAAATAGAATGCGTTAGCTTGCTTCCTTCATCATCTACTGTTAAAGTAAAATACAGGGTATATATGTATTTTCAAGCAAATAGAATGCATCACCTATTGTTAATAATATACATGTTGTATTATTTAGTGATGACTATTATCTTTGATCCAATTTCTTTCAATATTAGAAAAATAATATTATTTGGTAAATAAAAAAGAAAGTAAAGAGGGTACACATAATGGAACATACCCTAAACATATTGGCCTAAACACACCTATATTGCGTTTGGCCCAATGTCATTTATTTCATGAATTAAAACAACACACAATTTTAATTACTATTCTAACAATAAAGCATATAATATTTTTGGTATAAGTTTTCCTTCAAAAACATTCATGCTTTCATATGAAACATTTCTGGGGCTGTTCAAATTAAATTTTTGATAACCTTAAACTGCAATCGGTCTCCTGCTCCCTTTAACACTAGAGCAGACGCAATTCTAAATATTGCAATTAGTTAGAACTTAGGCCTAAAAAAAGTGCATTTCTGGTTTCATACTTCAAACAAATATTCTATATAGGCCTATACTTCATGTCACAACATTTGTAGTATGTTTTTCGTAGATAACTTTAGTTTCGTTTAACATAGAGAAAAAAGGTACACATTTTTTAAAATAAAAAAGGACTATTTTTGTCTGCAAATTACGTAACTTTATGTTAACAAATAAAAATATTTTAATGCAAATACTAGTACCGGTACATACAAACAATCTTCAGAAAAATCCATCATCCGCCATTGAAAATGGCAGATTTTTTTTTTAATGTAGGCCTACATGTATTTGCATTACAAATATTTTTCTCTACGTTAAACGAAACTAAAGTTATCTACAAAAAACATACTATTAATGTCGTGACACGAAGTATAGGTCGAAATTTTTTATAATTACATGTATCTGGTTCTTCAATTTTTCTTCTTCTATTTTCGCTAAAGTGTTTTGGGGTCCAAACTGTAACGTTGTATAGCGTTTGGACAAACATCCAACAAACCCTCAAATGTTAGATACTATTTGAACAGCCCCACTCATGAAATTCATATGTATACAAATATCTAGCACACACTATATAAATACTACCAGTAATAAAATGTATAGACAACAGTATTCTGAAACAGTGATAAACATTAGTACAAATGTCAATTAATGTTAACAATGAAAGATTTTGATTAGTCAGTATGAAGGGTATATTAACTAAACTTCTAAAGCTGGTACACGTGTATAACACTTAAAGCCACTGTGTTTAGTTTGAATAATGATAATACGATCCATTTTTAAAAGTTCAAATTAAGCACTATACAGTCAAACCTGTTTGAGCGGCCACCTGTATTAAGCAGCCACCTGTCTTAAAGGGTCACCAGAATATTCTCCCAAATCATCAATTATAGT
>JAULBR010098449.1:0-11455 GCA_032355825.1 Melanodrymia aurantiaca
AATATCACTTTCTTGGGTCCATAAAACATGATATTGCCCTCAAAGATGGTCCATAATTGATAAATATTTCACCGTCAGGGCTGCAAAGGAACAAGTTAGCAAAGAAAAACATCTACAGGTCTACATGTACATCTGTTTTATATGACTTCTCTGTGTGCTTCTCTTCGTGGAAACCAAGATGGTGTCCTTTATAGTAACAATGAAACCGTAAATATTTATCAGTGAAATGGACTTTTATATGGAATTTTTTTATATGTTAATAATTTTTATTTACACGAATGAATATTTAAGCAAATTCAGGGTATCAATGCATACATGTGTGTATAGTACCATGAAGTCCATCATCGCTGCTTGCAAAGCCAGTTATAATTGTTCGCATTGGAACTACATGTAGGTCTAAGTTGTAAATTAATAATAAGAAGCACAAGGGAAAAAAACAAACTTGTTCTGTTACACAACAGGTCATACATTTATTATTATTAATATATTAGATGTAAATTATTTAGATGTATATTATATAAGTGTTGCGAGACTGTAATGTCAGTACTCCCCAGCCCTGACATTGTCTCTGGTATGGAGTAATATTTTTTTTTTTTTTGTAACAAACAGAAGTCGTATGATTTTGCTTAATGTTTTACCAGTAATGATTCAAAATTTGAAACAAATCCAACCTACATGTACTGAATGTGGGTAATTCCATGGTATTTGTCCCGTCTGCAATGATTGTTTCTCTTTGTTATATAAATAAATACAAATATTATTCAATTTCATTAATTTTTTTGTACTGCAAATTGAAATTCCTAACAGTTGAATTATGTAACAACATCTAACTTAATATAGTGTTTTGTCTTAACTAACCAAAATGATGAAAAACAATCGTTGCGGATGGGACAAATACCATGGCATCGTCCATATGTACATTAAAAAAAAGGATTTTTGGAGGAAAGGACTGCTTGGAGAATGGTGCCAATATCAAAGTCTATAATAATATGTATTAATTAATAGACTGATAAAACTCTCTTGATAGTCATGATGTGAATTAGATTTTGTTTATACAGGAATGGTTATCCTGCAGAAAGCCTGTTTGAGTATCAGTGGCCTCAGGATGGTGGAGACTGGTACATGCTGCAGGAACAACTTAGTGAGTTCCTGGGAATCAAGTCATTCAAGAGAAAGTATCCAGGTATGAAGTGTCAGAAAAGACAATTAAATGGTGCAATTTGATCTGTTTCTTAACTTGAACACAACATTCTGGAGGCTTAATTCTCTTGAAGGAAATGTTCATGTTATCTTTTTCTCTCCAAACTTGGTTTATATATAAAAATATGTGTATATTTTGTGAAATATAATCATTTCTTTTTTTTATTTACATATAGATATCATTGTTTTGTATTTGACAGAGTTATATCGAAGGACAGCTGATAAAATGGAGAAAGTCTTTCTTCGGGCACGAGGTGTTGTAACCGAGACTCAGTCTGATTTAGGTAAAGTCTGATACTATTTTATTTTTGTTCCTTTTTTCTAAAACAATCAATTTTAAATTGATTATCATATACATAAGTTATACAATATTAAGTATTTACAATTAATACTCGCAAATAGTTAAAGGGATGAATGTCAATTGGAAACTCCACATATTGTAAATCATTAGTAATTATAATTATGTAATTGGGATATGGGCAAGCACATAAGAGAAGCATCTCTATTATGTGCAACGTCCATGGATGTAGACTATGATTACGTTTATTGTTATTTTATCTCCTTGTAGCAGTTACTTTTTAACAAAAAATTATTGATTATCATTGGATTAAAAATAATAACGATTTAATACAAAATTAGGATTTTGGAACAAAATGAAGTTGAGTCCCAAAATCCTAATTTTGTGTTAAATTGTTATTCATGTAGTTAACAACAAAGCACATTGTTATTATCCCTATTCTAATACACTGTAGTACACCTATTGGGACTATAAGTTATTGTATTGTATTTTTAGTAAAGAAATCCCCAAATCTTAAAAACCTAATTATTTATTCTCATTTCTTATCATACAATTCGATGCAATTACATTCAACGAAAATGATTGTAATAAAAAAAGGTGCAGTAATGGTATGATGTAATCATTCAGCTGTTCACAGTGTGGTCGTGTAACATCGTTGCTTGGTTGGAGAGCACAGACAAAACAAATGAACTATAAAAAAATACACAAAAAACCCCCAATAAAACAGAACAAAACCGAAAAACAACTTTCAAACTAAAACAAAACAAATTGGGTTAACATAATGATCATTGTTCATGTTTTATTGATCTAGTTACCTTAAAAACGACAGTGTACATAAAGCGTACGATTGTTCGATTTAACACAATAATTGACCAATGAAAAATAGGGTTATGCTAGTTGTGTGTGAATTATAGTTTATGCCCTATACATTCTGTACGTTTAAATAATACCACTTACCCCATTATTGTCCATAACTGTACAGTAAATAATAACTTTGGGGTGATTTTTGAGTTTTGCCTTTATCAATATTTCATGGCTGTCAATCATTTATTAACACATCAAGACATTAATATTAAGTTGTTAATGTTAGTTAAATCCATTCTTGCAAAATCACAAAATACCTCTTGCTGGGACAATTAGCAAATAACTGAAGAAAACTTCAATAAGTGAAATGAAATCCTCATCAACTGTGGTTTAGTATTGTCTAGCCCACATGGTTTCTAGATGGCCTTTGGTTTTGTCTAATACATGGCACTGTCAAATTTCATATCATGTGGGTGTCGATGTTGTGTGCTGTGCAATGGGCGCGATCGGTGATACCTGACAAGCCTTCATCCATGACAGGTAGCCCAGGGCTAGCAGCGTTAATGAATGCCCCTGTGAGAGAGTGGTCTGTAATTAGTACCCTTTCCACAGGTAATTGGCCCTCTGCATCTTACCTGTGGAGTACCATGGGGAGGTAATTAGTCTGGCCATTTTGTTGATGAAATATTATACTTTTCATTCAAATGATTTCCTTGTTTTCATGTTAAATGTATTATATGTGTTCAGTGAGACAGGTAATACATGTAGTACTAATACAATAAATGAAACTAGTCTTCATTTCCTTTTCATTTTGGACAACATAGAATGATTTAAATTAGTTTCTGGTGTATTTTATAAAGTAGTTTCTCATTGTTGTGAATTCAAACAATGTTGGTAGTTTCTTGGTATATAGTATACATTTGAACAATGTTGGTGTTGTTATTGCTATGAATTTGAACAATGTTGGTATTGTTATTGCTATGAATTTGAACAATGTTGGTATTGTTCAGAGCAATTCTTAATGTTGTGAATTTGAACAATGTTGGTAGTTTATTAGTGTATAGTATACATTTGAACAATGTTGGTGTTGTTACTGTGATGAATTTTAACAATGTTGATAGTTTTTTTAGCATTATAAATTTGAACAATGTTGGTAGTTTCTTAGTTTATAAATTTGAACATTGTTGGTGTTGTTAAAGGAATTTGAACATTGTTTGTAGTTTTTTAGTACATGTGTATTATGGAGTTGAACAATGTTGGTAGATTCTTATTGTTACAAATTCTGTGTTTTTCTATGTTCTTTGCAATTGCATAAATGGGAGTTTTCAGTGTTTGATACAAATAAAATACTACACTTGTATAATTTAGCCACTAAAAACCATTTTCATATGACTTGTGTTTTCCAAATGTATCTTAACTTACTTACTCTCATTAGATATGTTTGGAAACAGTCCTAAATGGATAATCGTGTAGTCTTCTCTCGATGTTGGTGCCTTGTTGGGAATAATAAGCTACAAATTAAATGCAGTTATATATAATTAACTGGGTGGGGTCCACTTTATTCAGACTGTGTTTTACTTGGAGGTGTTAGACAGCTAACACTGGCTATATAGATTAGGTGGAATGTAGTTATGTATTTATCACTCTTACAGGTCTAACTGCTCTGCGCAGTGGCTATGTAGATTAGGTGGAATGTAGTTATGTATTTATCACTTTCTTACAGGTCTAACTGCTCTGCACAGTGGCTATGTAGATTAGGTGGAATGTAGTTATGTATTTATCACTTTCTTACAGGTCTAACTGCTCTGCGCAGTGAGGAGGTGTATGATTTGATGCTTAAAGATTATGGCGAAAAGTACCAGGTGAATTCTTCATACTAATAGACAATCTGTTTCTAGTTTAGTCACTTTCCATTTTAAACCTCTATTTCAAATAATAGATAGATGGATGGATGGATAGATAGATGCATATTTTGAGTTAAATTAACTTGGTTTTTGTGTCATAATTAATGGGGTTTTTTATATATATTTTTATTAATAATTAATACTAGTAATTGTAATTGCAGTAATTATAGATTTCATGGGTTGCAAATTTGTTATGGATTTCAAATTGATGTTACTTATATTAGTGTTTAACGACACCCCAGCATGAAAAAAAGATATCGGCTATTGGGTAGATGCTATTTAGTTTAATCTTTGTTTGGTTTCAACAGGCCAATTAAAAAGAATGTTACAATATTTTCATAAAATACATCCCTATTACTTTTGTAAATATTCCATATAGCATAGAATTTATTTTATTTTCCATTGCCTATTAAAATGTTTCACTGCTGTACATTGCTTTCTTGCTATCTTACCAATTGTTCAAAAGGTTTAGTTATATGACTATATGCTAAATAATACATAGGCATGCAACGTTGTGTATTGATGGATTGAGTACTAAATAATCAAATGTATCTGTATGTTGTAATCATTGATTGAAATTGATCAAGTTGATTAGTGGGTGAAGATGTATGTTACAATACATTGAATACATGTTTTATCATTTCCATAGGAGTATGCTAATGTCCTCCACGAAAAGGAAAAGAAAACGATCAGAGAACAGCACAAGGAGTATGGAGTGGTAAGTACATAATGATCATCTAATAATCGTTTCAACTCAGTAGTGAGAGACCAACTTTTAGTCTTCTTCTTCTCTTTCACAATTTACACCAATAGACTAGTCTGTAGGATGAAATGAGCTGTCTTTTTCCAGTTCGCCTCTATCTCCATAAAGCTTGGTGTGTAGAGAAGTCTCAATTTTTAGTGTTATGAAAGTGTTTTATTTTTAACATCTCAGTCTGGAGCCTTGATGCATATTCGCAATACTAACAAACATCTGCTTTGTCACTCATATGTAAGCCACCACCAGTTATAGACCATCTCAAAATGCAGAAACATCTTGTATATAAACAACACTTGTAATACAAATAGGCTCCAACACTCTCCAATTTCTCTTCCATAGGAAACAATATTTCATTCGAACTGTTGATTTTAAGACTTGAAAGACATTGACAGTTCATTGTCCGGATCTACTAACTGTGATTAATTAGCCTCTATCTCTCAAACTAACATTGTACGTATAGCGAGATTGTCAGCCTTTTTAGATTGTTCCTTATTTTGTATGTTATTTTCGATTTCGCTCATTGCAATGCATCTGTATACATTTTTGAAACAATATTAAAGTTGAGTACATATTGACTGACTCTTTTTCTTTCAGCCAAAGCTAGACAAAGGCAAGATGGCTGATTACATTAAGAAGGCAGTGAGGTCAGCAGCAGAGTTCAATGCTCACTTCCAACGGGAAAGAAAAGAGGAAAGAAGATCATATTTTGATCTCCAGACGTTTGTAAGTTCTTAATTCATCATCTGCATAATTGAAACAACTGACTCAATCAGATTTACTTTTTAGTGAACATCTGGGACGATAATTATCAAGTGACTTAAGTCAGAAATAAGACTTAAGTCTAAAAACAAACTTAAGTCTCTACGATTGTGACTTAAGTTCTGAGAAAAAAACAACCCCTAGACATAAGTTTTGGACGTTTTTGACTTAAGTCTTAAGTTTCCTCCTGAGGTGTCTCAAGAATTCTACAAAAACGTAATCTTACGTTGTTGTCTTAAATTACCTTATTCAATTTAATGAAACTTAAGTCAAAACTTAAGAAAAACTTAAGTCGTTTGATAAATACGGCCCCAGGTGTCTAGAATGTACCCAGGCTGAGGGACAATTACCTCGCAGCCAGGACTGGTAGTGAGGATGCGTTTCATACTATTTATAATTTTTGTTATACTGCTGATCGACATAATGAGGCTAGCTTACGTTAAACCCTGTTTTGGTGAGTATATCCATAGAGGTTCAGGCACACCCACCTTGCATGGGTACAGGCTGTCACTAGTGATAAAGCGTGGCTGTCTAGGATGTACACAGGAGGCGTAAACAATTTCCTCACAGGCAGGTAGTGAGGATGCTATTTTATACTATTTGATACTATATATATGTTTGTTATACTGCTGGTCAACGTAGTAAGTAACAATAACCAAAACGTTTTGAAATTTGGATAAAAATTGAAAATCGATTTTATGTGAAGTACCTTCGTTTATGGCCGCCATTTTGAATTTCAGCCATTCTTGGTTAAGCTACGATTTTGAAAATGTTATCACCTCGAAATAATCTACACAACTATACAGACACGTTGTGGTTTAGAATTTGCCAACTCAGATGGTACCGATTTTTCCTCAGATCTATGGACTATAAAAGGGATTTTTAACTATTGAAAAGCCAAATTCATGTATTTTGTCATAAAGCTTGGTATGCAATTTGTATGCAAAGATCAAGATCTTAAACACTGATTTCCTTTCTATTATGTCTTTATTTTCAACTCTTTTCGGTAAATCAATGGAACAAAGTCATAACGGTCTTTCTAGAATTTTAATCAGCGAAACATTGTCAAATGCGTATCTCTGCACGAGTCAGAGTCGAAGGGATATTGCTAGAAATCCGAAATGGCAATAACCCATGAATGACAGCCAAAGCATTGATGAAGTCAGGTGTTCGAAAATGGGGAGCATATCTTGCTCCACTATTGCCACCCGTCGTAATCACAGCCATATTGTTTGTTTGTCTACTGTCTTCATCGAAACTATAAAAAAAACGTAATATAGGTACAGTCAAACCTGTCTTAAGCAACCACCGAAAGGAGTAGCAAAAAGTGGCCTCGTAAGACAGGTGGCTGCTTAATACAGGTCGTAATGCACTAAAATTGATGATTTGGTTGAATATTAATGTGACCCTTTAATACAGGTGGCCGCTCCAGCAGGTTTGACTGTAATTGGAAATTATTTGTGTCATTGATGCGTCATATCGTGAAATAGCCTCTGAAAGTCTACCATAGAACTTTTTGAAAATGTTCACCTTTCCATGGATGGTATAACCCTGACGAAACAACTTATGAGCCTTAAAGTATCTCAGAAGTTGTGATAATATGTATAAACCATATGCTGGAGCAGATGGAATGTTGCCCTACATAAAAGGGAAATTGACTCTTGGAAAGTTGAAATCATTCCTTTTATCGTATAGCTTTGTATAGAGGGATATGTCATTTTGAATCGCTATGTAAAGATAAAGGTATAAAACGGATGTCTTACTTTCTGTTGTTCCATTAATTTACCGGCTGCTATTCTTGGCTCAGTGTAACGTCTATGGTCTTAAATCTCGACACGTGCGTAAAAAAAAATGGTGTTATGTTTTACATCATAGAGTTCGCACAAGACATCTTTTCTTCTGCGAGCATGAAGTTATTTTGAAACGCTTTTGGATTGTTTTGTTACTATTGATTCACATTATTGTCGTGCGAGCACATTGTCAATGCTTTGCGAGGTCTGGTGCTCAGCGAGTACGCAACTTAAGTTCTGTGTTAATTGTTCTGCTTATTAATATTATATAGCTTGTTATGCAGCGTTTGCAAGAATTAATCATCAAAGCAAACCTCCCATACAGAACAGAACAAAACAGAAGTTGTTTACACTCAGATCACCACACGGTGATACGTAGGTGATTTACAAACATTCAGTGTGCAGCTGCAGTAGTGAATAAACATGAAGGTCACATTGATCATTATGCAGTACATTGAAGAGACTAATATAATTTTTTTTGGGTCGAGTCCCTTTTGAGATGATTGTTCTCACACGAGTGTCAGGAAAATCAATATATGAGAACTTCATCTGACCGCATGGATTGATTTTCTTGAGACGGTTTACTTTATATTAATAGGACAGTCCCGACTTTTAAGACGAGTGCCAATGAACGTGTGCGTCTTATGCCATTTGTAACATATTTATGGATAATGGAGCATTTCTTATTCTTAAAATTAACATTTACTTACATATTATTACTTACAATATCAATATGTGTATATCCTATGTGTTTCTGGACATCCACATTGTTATAGTAGCTTACTGTGTCCTTTTGTATAAAATAATTTAGCACGTACTTAATTAGTCTATAGACAACTGTCCAAGGACCCGATTAACTGCAAAAGCCTCTGGATGATAAAAATATTTATATTAATAAATTATTGTAAGCAATAAAACGAAAGTAAATGTTAATTTTAGTAATGAATATGTTGCAAATAGCATTAGATACGTAAGTACGGTGACACTCATCTTCAAACTCGGGACTGTACCTTTAATAAAATGTATTACGTATTTTATTACCAACGCTTTTTAAAGTTTATTATTGTTGTTTTGTTTAGCTTGTTGTGTGCGTGTGTGTGCGTTGGAAGTGGTTGGGGTGGGGTGGGGTGTTGAGGGGAATGGCGAATATGGCTTTGATTTATAAAATACTGCATGCTGTGCACGAAAACTTTGACAAGGACCCGATTAGCCGGTAATATTTATGACATAAATAATTATTGTCCTATGCTAATTGTCTTTTGTTTCTAAATACCAGATAATAGTGGTTTTTTTAAACTTTATAGGTCAACCAATTTGATTGGGTATTTCGTACGCATGCACAGGTTATAACTGCTTGGAAACACCGGTCTTTCGTTCAATAGGGCGAGCGTTCTGCTACCGACACAAAACGTTTTGACACCGATGTTTGCATCTAATATAAATGAATGTGATATGATAGTACACGATCGGTACCAGCCAAATTGTTTGTGTCGGTAGCAAAACGCTCGCGATATTGAACGCAAGGCATGTCTGCAATCGCGTGCCCGTTGTGTTTCGAAATGGATGCACAGGAAGTGAATGCTGTCGACCATGTACGGGACAACATACAAAACGTATTAAAATCCCGCGGTAGAACACCGAGCATCTCAGCGTGTACCGTTAGGTACCAGAGCAGTAAACCAGAGAACATGCTTTATCATTTACTGTAATTATTATCAATTCGCAAATTATGTTTACGTTTTAATATAACAATCATTGAAACAAGTACAATGTATATATAACATATACCTTATGGGCAGATAAATCGTTTAAAAGATGGACTGTTTTCTAATAGGGCATAGTAAAGTAGCACAAGGCAGTTGGAGGCTAGGTGTACTCTCTCCCCACCAACTGACACCCCCATCCCAACTTAACTTTTTTCAAAATTTCATTGTTTATGCAACAATAATTTGTTGTGTATTTTATTAAAACTTTTATAAAGTAATTTATATTCTCTATATTATATCCCCGTTCTAAATCCCCCACCCCAGTTAAAAATGATCTCTGCCTGGGTTGCAGTAATGTTGTGCCTTTAGACAATACGGCATGTGGCACCATTTTATAAAAGTAAACAACATCGCTATAAACTGCTTGCCACATTTAACATCTTCTGATTGTCTGTATACGTGTTCTCTCAATCCATGGCAAATATTTAGTCTGTTAAACATTCCACCGTGCACGGATTTGGTTGCTAACTGGTGGAGCTGGCTGTAACAGCCTGCTGCATACATTCTTAATTTGGATGTGTTTTTATAGATTACATGATGCGCGGCGTCTGCATGCAGGAATCTTACGTCACTCTGCGTGGATATCAAAGTTCTTCCATGATTAAAAAACAAAATCACGTTTATGTTGGATGGGATTTTTTTTTTAAATTAAGCAATCTAATAGGAAGGTAAAGTATCACATATGATGGAGTTTGATGAACGAATCATAAGCAGGACATCACATACCATGGAGTTTGATAAACGAATCATAAGCAGGACAACACATATCGACGAGAAGTTTGATGAACGAATCATAAGCAGGACATCACATATCATGGTGTTTGATAAACGAATCATAAGCAGGACAACACATATCGACGAGAAGTTTGATGTGGAGTAATCGATCATCCACAATAGAAACGTTTGATCATTCAACACGCTGCATGCACCGACGATGCATATTATCACTAAAAATAACATTGTTTAACGGAGAAAATGAAATAGGATTTACCGGGTATCGATCCTGCGACCTATTGCATCTCCAGTGAAAGATCTCCAATGAGCTATACATTCCGCTCCTCGTTAAGCGGAAGGTAGGATTATTGGCGATTTCAAGCAGTAAATCAATCATCATCGCTAAACGTGGGGGCGGGACGTAGTCAGGAGGCAATGTGTCTGCCTGTGGCTGGATGAGTCGAGGGATCGATCCTCTACACCGCAAAACATTTTATGGGCTATTTTCCCGTTCCAGCCAGTGATACACGACTGGTTTATCAAATTCCATGGTGTGTGCTATCCTGTCTATGGGATCGTGCACATAAACGACCCCTTGCTGTTATATTTTGGCCAAAAAGTCTGAAAATTACGGGTGGGGTGGGGTTGGCGATGTGATGGCCCCCGCTCCCTATCTGTTCCACGGCCCCTGCATAGATTTAAGATCTACGTTTGGGAAGATTCAGAAATACGACGTATCAAACGAGCACTATACTTTGTTTGCGTTCAAGGTGTACACGCGGGTTAGGTGTACACTTTGCAGATAAGGAGAACTCTAAATCAGTTCGGTCTTATTTAGATTATATCCCAGGTAATTCACAGCAGCTCCCGTCTTGGAATTCAGCACTAATTGAACCAATCATACCAGAAACCAGAATTTTATTGCACCGATATTTTTACTGGATTTATTAGCAAATAATTGAAAAACACTGCTAGAAAATTTCAACAAGGCGTTTATGTAATCATAAAATTAAACAGGTGCAGAAGATTTGGATGTCGGAAGTAGTTAGCATGGCCGAGTATTTATTAGGGTGAGGTTGAGGAGTGTATTCTCATTTTAACCTCTACTTCGCCAAATACAATCAACTCTCCCTATAAGGGGACGGGACGAAGTCTAGAGGTAGAATGTCTGCCTGTGGCGGGATGGGTCGAGGGATCGATCCTCTACAGCGCAAAACATTTTACGAGCTATTTTTCGTTCCAGCCCGTGGTACACGATTGGTTTATCAAATTCCGTAGTTATTGCTATTCTGTCTATGGGATAGGGCACATAAAAGACCCCTTGCTGTTTTTCGTTAAGAGTAGCCCATGAAGCGGCGACAACGCGTTTCCTCTGAGAGCATATGTCAATATAACCATGCGTCTGACGTCCAATAACCGCTGATTTATAATCAATGTGTTCCAGTGGCGTCGTTAAACAA
>JAULBR010098460.1:0-11454 GCA_032355825.1 Melanodrymia aurantiaca
ATTCAATGTTAACATGATTTTTCCTGACCCTAAGACCCAGGGGTACTTGAAAATACCCGAAAAGTTGGATAGTGGGGCGGGTGCATGGTGACCCCCAGTAGATACGTTTTGATCGCTAATGGTTAATGATACGACTATGGTTAGTAGCTGAGACGCCATGGGTTTTTGGTAGTTTGTGACATATTACTCGCTATTCATTCCTGGAGACAAATACGTTTAATTATATTTTGTAAAACACTTTTAGTCAGATATTTACATTTAGTCGTAATTGTTTTGTGAAATTGGCTCCAGACATGTAAGCGCACATGATTACCAACTGCAGTGTTTCAGAAATCCAAATTATTCTCAAAATATTAACAAAAACATCTCAATCTTTAATAATAGAATTCTGAAAAAACTGTCAAATGTCTCAATATACAGACAACGTTCGTGGGAAGGTTAAGCCACTTTGTTTGAATCTCGACAAAGAACGGTCAATTTCCAGCATTCAAAAAGAAGTTTAAAAAATACTTATCAAAATGACATTCATCACAACAGCACTGGCAGCCATCGATCGTATGGCATAGTATTATGTACCGGTAATGCATTTTGGGAATGATAAGAACCATTCTATCGATACTTTTTATACAGTTGACTGTAATATTTCTGTTATTATCTCAAGAAACGTTACACAAAAATGATGTATAACATTTGTAGTTTTATATGGTGTGTTGACATAGGAGTCGGTAGTGAATCTCCAGAGCTTGCATTGTACAAACAAAATATGAAGTGTGTTCATTTGAGCTGTGATTTCAAACTATAATTTGTATAGTAAGCGGAACTAATAAAACTTACTGCATTGAAGGAATTTATCAACTGTAATTTATAAACTCTTATAGACTGCATTGTCATTTTAATAATCTTGAAATAATAGATTAAAAAAGTGCAAACACCTGTCTAACGAGTATTGTCAGTATATTTGTCCTCTGAACTCACAACTGCACATACTTTAAGATTGGTCACAAAACGGGCAGATAGCCTAACTGTGATATGGGGCCGTAATCTTTTATTTTAGAAATAGAAAATAGCCTTTCTGTTAGAATCGAAGTGTGTTCTATTTTTAATGTAAATATATCTTATTCAGTTCTTTTTTTTAAATACTTTACTATTTTAAAATATTTATAAAAGTCATATATTATAACCTTTATACATGCATATGAATATAATAAACACCAATAGCTTACTCGTAACTTTTGTTTTTAATACATACATACATGTAAGTTTGTGTTGCAACCACTAAAACAAGCAAAGAAAATATATTTTCTTAATTTATCCACTGTATCCTCCAAGTGAAAGTGTGGACATATCTGAAGGGATCTACCTCTCACTGTATCCTCCAAGTGAAAGTGTGGACAGATCTGAAGGGATCTACCTCTCATTGTATCCTCCAAGTAGAAGTGTGGACAGATCTGAAGGGATCTACCTCTCACTGTATCCTCCAAGTGAAAGTGTGGAGGGGATTGGAGCCTGATCATTCTACCGACAGATCACATTGATTATTAATCAGTGGTTATTGGATGTCAAACGCACGACTATATTGACATTTGGTCACAGGAAACCCATTTCCGCCACATATCATGCTACTCTTCGAATAACAGCAAGTAATTTTTATGTACTTTCCCAGATAGGATAGCACATACCACAGCCTTTCATGTATCATTGACATTTATGCACAGTATGCGTGCATAATATTTTGTAGGGAATGATATGACACTTCGCTACATTTCAAAACCATCGAGAAGCCTTTTTCATAAGAAAGCATTGATGAACCAAAAATATTTGATGGATACCTAAGAAATAACTGAAACAGTCTTTTGCACATTTCCTTTTATTACTTTATGAAAGCATGTATTACAAAACTAAAAATGTGTAAAATTAAAAAATATATAAGCAAAACATTTGTGCAAAAATATAGAAACTAGATATGTCTGGAACACAAATGACCCCTGTACTTATGTAAAATAATTATGAAAGTGAAAAAATTGATGTTCAGAATAAGTATTTTATAATTGTATGATTTAACCAAATGAAATTTTACTTAATGGCAGTTTCCGAGGCTGATCTATCATACCTATTAATGTTTCAATGCCCTAAATAGAAGTGAGAAACAGGAAAACAGACAATCGTCTAGACGCATGCCAATACCATAAGCACTCTTGACCGTCTTGTCGACAGATAAGCTCAAAAAGAATAAAATCATTAAAAATATATATATATAGTACCAATATACATTTGAATTTTAACAACAATTCACCTGTTTGGAAAGAAATGACTTAAGTACATGTATATAAAAAAACTATATTAAATAAAAATAAATGAAAAAATAATTCTTGCTACAATGTAGAATATGAAATGTAGATATAAATCTGTTGCATAACAAATGAGGTAATAAGTATGGACACGGTCCATTTGAGGTGGATTAAATATGAAAAAATATATATTTAATAATTTACTTTCTGAACCGGTAATATTTTATTTATACTTGTAGATGCAAAAGAAAAAAAAGATTTATTTATTTAACCAAAATGATTAAAGGCAAGCACTGAGGATGGTTATTACTGTAACACTGTGGACATCTTTGCAACTCATTATCAATGTTCTCACCTCGCTGCTGCTGCTGTTATTCTTAATACTGTCGGCGTATTCAATAAATAATAACGCCTGTCATCCAACAATGTACATTTGATGGGCCTTTATGAAAATTGATTATTTAATGTATTAATTTCATCTTTATTTTCAAAAAGTAAAAATTTATCTAGTTGTTTAAACTAATCACATAACTATTTGATAATGATAAATATACACTGGACATAATCCTCGGTTTTGTGCGTCATGAAAACAACAAAAACAGTTCTCTTATCAAGATGCTGTCATATATAAGTAATAAAAACAATAAAACATTCAATGCAAAACAAATATATACATAACTGCTAATTCAGTAAAAACATTGTGTATATATATATATATATAGTCAACAATGTTCAAAAGTGGAGAAAGAGGTAAATGCCAAGTGTGGATTGCTTTTCTTGTAAAAACACCAGTCCATAGTTGATCAATGTTTTTTAAGTTCAGATTAGGCGGGAAGGAAGGGACGAGTACACCCCAATCATAACTTTGTTCGCATTGCAAAACACATTGACATTTTAGTCCCTATATGCAGAAGATGTCCATCTTGATAGCTCCATCGTGTCAATTCTTTAACGGCCAGCTTCATATCCAGGGAAGAATGCATTCAAAACGGAAGTAAGAGGTTCATTGATGGCCATTTTGAAATATTTTGTCAAGTCAAAACGGCATGCTGGACACGAGTGCACTTCGGCTTTGAAAGATCGACTCAAGCAAAGCTGTAAAGACAAATAGTCTCCCAATACAAGTAACACTTAATCATTTGTTAAAACACTGTCAGGAACACAATGGAAACATAAATTTTGCTATCACAAGAAATCTTGAATTGTAAAATATAAGAAAAGTAAAGTGTTTTCCTTTTTTATGATATAATACTAAGCCTGTCCTCACTATGTGCATATTTCACCCAAAAGGTGCACCTATGAAATTACCAACAGAATAAGTTTACTTCCTCCATGACAAACATTTTTTAGCTATTTTCTGTTCCAGCCAGTGATACAAGACTGGTTTATCAAATGCTGTGGTATGTGCTATCCTATCTATGGATAGTGCACATAAAAGACCCCTTGCTGATTTTCAGTAAGAGTAGCCCATGAAGCAGTGACAGCGGGTTACCTCAGAGACCATATATCAATATAACCTTGCATCTGACATACAATAACTGCTGAGTTATAATCTGTGTTCCAGTGGCGTCGTTAAATAAACAAACTTTACTTTTATCCTCAATGACATGCGGTTTAATACCTCTCATTAAATAACTTTCTCTTCTCCTTGTTGCCTATTGGTATAAGACGTATGAAAAGAAAAACCTCTTATCCAATCGAAGCTTACTTTATGAAATCATTACAAATATAGTTCACTTGTAAGTACAGGATGTATTTTATTATTTTAATAAAATATTCTTAAAATAACACCTATAGATACAACCTACAGGCTATGCCCAACATCCATGTATTTAAAAAATGTGCAACTTTCTACAATTGTCCTTGCCAGCTCTGAAGAATACAGCCATCATTTAACAAAATTTGTTGATTATAAAGATAGTTTGTTTAACGACACCATTGGAACAGATTGATTATAAATCAGCAGTTATTGGATATCAACATTTGATCAGAGGAAACCCACTGCTGCCACATAGGCTACTCTTCTTCGAATAACAGGAAGGGATCTTTTATGTGCAGACAGGATAGAGTACACCTTTGATAGGCCATTCATGGCTCACCAGTTGGAACGGGCAATAACCAGGTCCCCTAAGGAGGATAGATCCTTCGACCCATCAAGCCTCAGGCAGACGATCTTGTACAGAGCTACGCCCCACACCCTGTTGATTATCTAACTTCCTCGGCCAATAAAGGTGATGGGAGACATTTTGAATTTTGATTGGACCCAAAATATATATTTTTTAAAGAACCACATCAACCTTCATAATATTTAAAAGCAAAATAATTTAAATTTAAAAATTAATATGTATAATCGATCGCATTAATAGTACCCACCTTACACACATTGTGAGAGCATTGTAACGTGACCGGTTTGAAGGAGAGGTCTTGACAGCAAACACACATGAAAACTTCTTCAACCTT
Organism: Melanodrymia aurantiaca; assembly: GCA_032355825.1. Taxonomy (NCBI): domain Eukaryota; kingdom Metazoa; phylum Mollusca; class Gastropoda; order Neomphalida; family Peltospiridae; genus Melanodrymia; species Melanodrymia aurantiaca. The sequence goes on from JAULBR010098460.1 coordinate 4,749, forward strand.
TGCCACAAATTTCTGAAAACAAAATTGAAATATACAATTTAAAAAATATTTTAATCACTTTAATTACTTAAACTTTGTGGATATAGCACAAACCATTTATAGCATAACTGACAAAACTTGTGATAATGGTTACATTAATTAATCTGAATTATAACTGAAATTTGAAGACACAAAGTTTGTTGACCCTATATTAATTAAGTGTATGAGATATGCTCTAGAAACCTAGATTTTTGTTCCATGGAGGTCAGAGTTCAAGATATACATCACAGTGATCAAAAGTACTACTTTTGGTACGCAACGCACAACCTTACCTACATGTACACACATGGTTATAACCTATAATCGTTGAAACGGGAGTGTAATGACAATAATTAGCACATGTGGTACTTAAAGGGGATCAGTCATAATTTTGGCATGAAAAGCAAGATCATGTGATAAAGTGAAGCAAGTTGTATACAACTAAACTTTGTTAGAAAATAAAATTGCATACATTTACTGTACGATTCTAAGCATCAACAGAAATGAAATGTCATTATATTACGTAAATTGCTTGTTACATGTAGTACGAATACGTCTCCGAAACACAGATAGTTTGAACAGTTATATTGTCTACAGGCACAACGTGGAAATGTTTGGCACCAAAATTACAGAGCAATCCCATTTAATTAATCTGCAAGTATTGAATGTTACGATTTGTTACAAATGTTTTTGAACAATCAAGGAACTTGTGAAAATATTTAAACTAAAGGCCAACAGTTTTCTAGAAATCTCAAGCATTGTTATGTTAAATTCAGAATGTTACTTATTTCCAGATGTTGTTGGGCAGTAATTGACTGAACAAACCTGATAGCCTTCCTGCTCCATCTTCAGGGCTTCCTTCCATAGTTTTTTATTTAATTCATCTTTCTTTATTAATTTCATATGTTCATTTGATATCTTGTAATTTACAACTTTGATTTTCTTTGGAGAGTTTTCTGGAGATGCTGAAAATCACAAAAATCTGTTGAATGACACTTTTAATACAAAAATGTCTCATTAAATTTAAAATGTACTTCTCAAGCCCAAGGAGCGGGGCGTAGCTCAGCACAAGAGCGTCCGCCTGAGGTTTGATAGGTTGATTGATCGATCCCATCTCGGGTCCCGTTGGGTTATTGATTATTACATGTCAAATGCAGTTGTATTGACACTTGGTCAAAGAGGGAACCTGCTGTCGTCACATAGGCTATTTTTCTAATAACACCAAAGTATCTTTAATAGGCACTTTCCAAAACAGAATTGATAGACCCGTTGTGCATCACCGATTGGAACGGAAAATAACCAAACAGCTTCGAACCATTGAGCCTCAAGTGGATGCTCGTGCTGTGCTACATCACACAAATAATTGCATAATATGATGAACACAAACTTGTAAATCAAAGAACATATTGGTAAGCGATAGTGAAGCCAGAATGTTTTCTGCACATATGATACGGATCTCACCTTGTAGGTAGCCAAATTACCCATTGGCTTATTTTTGACAACATTGGCTACACATTGTCGTAAGTGACTAACAATATTTTGATTAAAACAGCCTATTTTAAAACATTTTATGGAAAAATAATAATATATATTTTCGGGAAATTGGCTAAAACAAAATGGCGGTAATGGATTTTCTACTGTATTATACCATCAGCTTTTCTCTTTCTGCCTCTTCCCTTTCCTTTAGGCGTATCTTCATCTGCTTCTGCCAATCTCTCTTTCTCTTTCTGTGCTTCTAAATAACCTTCAGGATACTGTCAAGATAAACACAATTTATTGAGAGAAAAAAACCTTCCTGCACTACTTACATTAATTAATAATAATTAAATGACTGGTTTAATAGTTGTGACAATGCGAACTCTTTACATTGAAATATCAAAGAGAAATGCAACTATAAACAAAAGAGAAATAGGTTTATGAACAATAACTATCTGTACTTTAAGATTGATGACGGTACAGGCACAAAAGAAGTTTTGTATATACAAATATTTCCCATGGAGGAATCAAATCTTTGGAGATCTACAAAAACGTGGCCTTTTAAAACAGGTTGGAGCCTGACATAGCTCAGTGCAAAGTGTTTGTTTGCCTGAGGTTTGATGGGTCGCAGGATCTATCAATTGGGTTATTTTCCATTCCAACCAGTCATCTAAGACTGATCCATCAAAGGCTGTGGTGTGTGCTATTCTGTCTGTGGGGAAGCGCACATAAAAGTTCCCTTTGTAAGTGTAGCCTATTTGGTGGCAGGGGTTTTCCTTTTTGGCCGTGTTGATATAACCATGCATTTGACATCCAATAACCGCCGATTAATAATCAATGTGTTCCAGTGGTGTCGTTAACACTTTTTTTTTGTAAACATGTCTAGATACATGATACTATATAATAGAGTTGAACTACATCTCCATTTAATATGGATTGAGACATATCACTGGTTCATATATATGACAGTTCAACGTACCACCATCTCAAAACCCATTGAGCGAATCCGCTTTTTGCCAGCAGACGTCCATGGAGCGGGTGTGGGGTCATCTCGCCGCAGTAAGTATCGCCAAACGACGAACCCTGACTTGCCCTTGTCTGGCCAATACTTGACAATCTGCAATGGGATATATGTCTATAACCAAAGTGCAAGTAACACTAATATAAATCAATGCATTATACTGGTAAAACTAAAAATAATATTGGGCAAATGGCTGCATTATTATATATAAATAAATATATTATTATATCACTAAATGGTTTGTCTTAAAATTTATTATCAAAATTTGTTTATGTAAGGAACTTTAAAACAAGATTTTGCAAAGACTTTCTATGTTTATAAATGTAATATTCAATGGGACCCATTTTTTTAGAAATTATAAAAAAGATGGGGTTTAATTCATAAAGGCATTTATAAAAACTCATTTTGATGGTATTAATTAACTGCTTATAACTTACCTTATAGATACCATCATACCGATTTCCCTCCTCTGGGGCATATTTTGAGTGTTTTCGGCCCTTGCAATTACGTACAACACGAACAGGTTTGCCTCCCTTCCACTTGTCACCCGAATCAGCACCATCTTTATTGTTTATTGTCGCATTACAGTTCTTCGCTAAAGCTCTACAAATAATACATAAAAAAAACAAACACTGACAAGAATTGAGAAATGAAACGAAGCTTTAAAGATATCCAAGTACACCATTTAATCAACTAATATTCGAATTCAAAGATGTTATTGTGATGCATGGCCTCCAGAAATGAATGTTTAATGACTCTCCAGAACACATGTTTAATCATCATATATTCGGTGTCAGACATATGATTATCACGACACATAGTACCCAGAAAATGTTTACAAATATGATTATCACGACATATAGTCTCCAATAACTATTTATGTGATGCAGTTCATCTGTAACCATCACATGACCAGACAAAAATGTATGAGTCTACATAAAAAAAACTGCCACTGCAACATATATAAGCTAATTATCATTTCTAAAAAACATACCAAATACGTTAATATAAGTGACGAACTAGTGAGACATGAATTACATGGGAGTAGGAGAGAGCCTAGTTGGTAAGGTAGCAAACTTGTGCTCAATCCTTTAGCTATGTAAAGCAGACCACTTTAATAGCAGACCTCAAACTCATATAAATTGTTTTGTACCGGTTCATTCTGGTTAGTTTTTGGTCACATGACTGTTCCGCTGTTCGCTTGTTGCCGGAAAGATCTCGTCCACCGCTTCCAGTGTACGTAAACTCTTCTCCCCAATCCTGAACAACAAAAATAAACAGTTTCAGATTAACAACGAGTTCCACATAAGTGGATGATATGTCACCTGCGCCAGCCGTCAGATAGAATTTTAAACATTCTCCTACAGTTTTATATGAGCCTGGAGATTGAATTAAGAGTATTCAACCAAAGCAGAGGACTAGTAGAAATCGTCATCCAATCAGATCGCAGCTGCCAAATTAAATATGCAAGATTTTGCTCAACATCGACATGGAACTGGGGACTTGTGTGTAAGAAGTCTGCTGTGAACATTTTTCTTCCAATCAGCTGGGTAATTAAATGTTCATGGATTTTTCTGAAGAGCGCACTTGAGCAGAGGACTTGTGTAAGAATTAAATTTAGGGAATATCTGGAGCCTGTTTCACAAAGCATTTACGACTAGTTGTGGTCGTAACAGTAAATATGTGACAAAAAGTGTTTCCCAAAATATAATTAAACATACTTGTGGCAAAGAATGAATACGCCACAAATGACCAAAAACCCACGACGTCTCATTAACAGTTAGCAATCGAAATTTCTGTACTTACGTTTACGTCCACAACTAGTCGTAAACTAGACTTACGATGTTTTGTGAAACAGGCTCCTGATGATTTCCAGATGTCATCCAGAAACGGTAACCAGACGCCGATACTGTGTGATGATGGGCAAATTAATCCCTATACTAGTATATCACATTTCTAATATTTACACCAGTTGTCTATCATTGACAAGACATTAGGGAATATGCATGTTCTGCCAGTATAATTGTGTTCCATTAGCATGCTCAAATCACAATATGCTCAATAACACGATTAAAGGTAAATAAACATACAAACCAGACAGATGTTGCTGCAAACATTTGATGACAAAAACTAATAATGTTTAGCGAAGCAAAAATAAGATGGATTGAGATATGAGAATATATTAACAAATTTGCTCTAAAAGTACACGTAAAAACATCAAAACTACCAGAGATTTTACTGCAAAAATTAGATGACAAAAATGAATCAAGTCTGGTACTACGAGGACACTGGTCAGCTGTTATTTGACTTACCTCGTCGTCCTCATAACCTCCTGACAGAACAATGGAAAAAGCACCATTTTCTTCTCTACCATGAATACCAGCAACATGAGGTCGATGTACTCCAGCTTCACTTGCCTACACAAGAGAATTCATTTTAATCATAGCAGACATACATTTACCGATGTTCTAAAGACAGTTGTTGGCATGTCCATTTTACACCATGCCACCTCAACTTCGTAGCATATAAAATTAAAATTAGCTCCTAAAATCCACTATGGTTTGTTAGGATCTAACAAAACCCTATTGCAGGTCGTCATCCGGTATGAATCGTAAATAGGTTACGGTATAACAGATGGCCTATTGAAATTAGCTCTCCTTTTATTGGTTGAATAAAAGATCACCTGTAAATGAATTTCAAATGGGTTTCGTTAGTGGATTTTAAGATCTCATGTTAATCTATTGCTGGTTACAGTTCAGAAGAGGAAAACGATAGCGTAATCTGTCTAGAAGAGTAAACGAAAAGATGTGTTTAGGTTAACCATACCTACCCTAATTTTGCTTCCCTACCAAAAAATGTTATTGCTAAAATTGAAAAAAAACCACCGCTTTTTATCCTTTAATGAAAGTAACTAAAACTAAAACAGCCTATAAGTATGGAACCAAAATGCAATGCTGATTCCCATTAATCTAGATATTGAATTCATTTAATAAGGATTATGCACAACGTTCAATTTGGTGTGAAATTCAACAAACCTGAACCCTAAATTTCCACATCATTCCAACTTCTCCCCCTGGCACAGGGCCAAAGTGATTAGGTGGAACAATAGTGCATTCTTTTGTTCTGCCTACACAAGCCATTCCCTACAAAATACAAGCAGTTTATCTTAAAATATACAACAATATGCACATAAATTGGTTATGGTAAACAATAATGTACCAGCTTCATAATATTTCAACACGGGTGACAAAACTGGATGTCACAGAAGTGCTCCAGTACCGTCAGCGACATTGTAGTTGTTGGTCACCAATTGTAAATTAATAAAAATATTTGTGAAAGACTTTTGACCTACGCTAAAATAATCACTAAAGAATACTTCTCAAAATTTTCGATGGATCTGATTTTTCCTATCATGTCTGTCCATCTCTCAATTTCTCAGTTTTTTCAATAATGCAACATGTATTTTGCTATGTTTTTGGGATAAGACATGAATAGTTTCACAGCTTATTCACGAATACATTTTGAAATTGGCAAGAGAATATGAAGGTTGGCTCCTTTTTTGGCAAACAATAATTTAGATTCGGCCTTAAATAATAATGTCCTTGAAAACATTATCAATTCATATAGTGATGGAGCTAAAACTATGTTATCTTTCATATGTAGTCAAGAGAAACAAAAAGGTAGGCAGAGAAAAGAGACTGTCAGTGTACAAACCGTTTGTTCTTACCTTTCCCCAGTCTCTCTTGGTCACCGATGTAGCAGACGCCATCCTTGACTTCTTTTTGCTTTCCTTTAACTTTTCACCCGCTTTCACAATCTTAGAATCATCCACCTTACAATCAGGGCAATACCTTTATGGGAAGATAAAATTATTAAATTAGCAATTGCTTTGTTACGCTTGTTCTACAAAAATGATTATTTAACAAAAACAGTTTACGATCATTCAACAAAAACAAATGTTGCCACTCTAATTAGGAGATAAATGTAGTCGTTAGCGTGAGGTTTTATATGTAACATTTAGCGGTATCAAATCACGATAACATACCGCTAAATTGAAAATAGCCTACGTTTATCTCCATTCTACCATGACCAAGTTTTTTTTAGGAATCTTTTGTCGCGTAATTGACTACTGCGTAATGAAGTCATTTCTCGGAATTGGAGTGGTATCGCCTTTTGAAGGGTGAAAGCATG
>JAULBR010098471.1:0-11454 GCA_032355825.1 Melanodrymia aurantiaca
ACCGAAAAACCCTTATATACCAAATTTCATGCTTTCTGCCAGAGGTGAACATCTTTTTCACATATCTGCTCCACTATAGTAGTAGTAGTAGTAGTAATGGTGATTTTTTTGGGTCAACATTCGTGCAGATTTTAAAACAACTAGTCTAAATATTTAACATACATGTACCAAATCTTATTTTCAGTGTCGGACATAAAAATTCAGATATATCAACTTTGTGTGTTGATACCACCAGTTTTGGCAATCAAGATGTTGACACAGTTGTTGATGAGATGAACCATGAGTTGGAAAAGTTAAAGGAAAAACTGATAAAGATATCTGGTTCGTTGTTGAATCTTTGTCAGTTTTTGTTCTCTATTGCTATACATGTACATTAGTCATTGGCCAATGAGCTAAAAACAATATTTATTTTCATTAGTTGGCATTGAATTGATGCCTATATGTATTTTAAGCATGGATAAATAAAATATTATACATGTAGGAGGGTAACAATCATAAAAAGGACACCATAGAGAAAATGATATGGAAAACCAAAATTTTTTCAATGGTAAAAAAAAGATGCAGATAAAAAAGGCACTTCCCTTGATCTGCCTTTGATGATTAGGGAGCGTAGCTCAGCAGTAGTGTCCGTCTGAGGTTCGATAGGTTGACAGATCGATCCTCAGTGGACCCTTTGGGTTATTTCCAACCAGTAATCCTAGACTGGTCAATCAAAGGCTGTGGCGTGTGCTATCCTGTCTGTAGGAAAGTGACCATAAAAGATTCATTGCTGTTATTTGAGGAAGAGTAGCCTATGTGGTGGCAGTGGGTTTCCTCTATGACCAAGTGTTGATTTGACATCCAATAACTTAGAGCTGATTATTAATCAGTGTTCCAGTGGTGTCATAAAATAAACTTTTATCTTTTTACCTTTGATACATTGTAATCTATCAACTTTTAAATTTTTGTTGTCTTGAAGAAAATTTAAATTTCTTGGAGAAATTGAAAACTTATTGTTTGTTACAAAGTTAATTAAATTTGCCTTGTGCTATTATAAAGTATTGTAATGTTTATTTCAGCTCGTTGTCACATGTTGCAAGTTGATCTGGCAATTCAGTTCAGTCCGCATATTGTTGAGACGTTGAGAAACGTGAAAGAAGACTGCCAGAAGTGTACTTCAAAAATTCAACTGCACTTGAATGCAAATGCTAATACATGTATTAACTAAATAGCTGCCAAAGACGTACATATTATGTTTCCAAGAGATAGCCTAGGCCTACAAAAGTAAATATGTGTTTCCGGTTTCCCCGACTGATCCTAGTTTTTTTTAATGATTTCAATGGGTTTTTGTTCACCCTACCTACCCCATTTTTTTTCAACTATGAAACGAGAACAGATTTTTTAGGCCCTAGCTTTAGTTGTAGTCTGTTCATATTGACTTGATATTGTTCAGTATAAACCTATTGATTTGTTGTACTTGAGCAACACCGACAATGTTTTATTTAAAATACTACATTTTATGTGCATTCTTAATTAGTATTAAAAAAACAAAACTACATTACAGTGTCAAATAGTTTATTTCAGTAACAAATACCAGTATACATGTATTTCAATAATATTTAACAATTATACATGTATAAACAAACAAAAAAACTGATGAACAGTGAACACTGTATTAATATATTGATGGACATGTATTATACACATACAGTCTGAGTCATCACACACAAACTTGTCTGCCATTGTTAAAGAACAACTCATAACACACAACTTAAAATAAGTACATGTATGTTATACTAAATTACCATCAGACCGTACAACTATTATATTAGTGCAACCAAACGATCTTGATTGCAATAAATGCACTCCTATATTGTTGCAGACAGGTTAATCCTGATTCATATCAATGATAAAACAGATAGTGTACAGTATGACTGGTGGAAAGCAGTTATAGTATAGCATATGAAGACCTTTATGGTGAAACTATAAGCCTACAGACATTAGCTGAGTACTAGACAATTACAACTACATGTAACATGTTTGCTGGGGTGTGATAAAAAAAGAAAACGACTAACTTCAGATTTACACATTTTGTAGCAACTTCTGTCAACCTATTTGATAAGCTGCATTTCTCATGATATGTGACATACATGCATTTTAATCAAATACATTAATCATATTTTAAATATATTACGGTTGCCACCAATTTAAATTGCAAAAAAACATCCATGTAAGAGCTATAGTATACATGTACTTGTAGTTTGGCAGGTTCAGCACATTGACAATGTTTAGATAATGGCTCACATCACCTAGTATTTGCTGAGTGCTACTGTTGGTGAAAATGTAGACTTTGAAGCATACACAAAAGATACAACCCAGAAGAAATGATCAACAATTTGAATGCTACATTATTACCAAATATAATATACAACTACACATGTAGTTAATTTTATACATACATGTAGTGTAAGGTCGGAAAAAAAGTACATGTATTAAATATGCCAATAAAGCACCAAGTTTTTAAATCAAATGGTGGGTGCAATGTTATTGTACATGCCTACCCATAGGGGCCTACTTTATGTATAAAAAACAATATAAAATTAAATCTGTTCATACTGTTTCTTGAAATGGTAAGTAAAAATTGTTTCAGTTATTTTTTCAAAACTACTGTACATTTTTATAAATTTATACGTACATGTATATAAAAATTAAATGGGTTATTTTATTTTATTCTTGTCTGATCGCTACAATAAAAGTTATCATAAGCACCACTTTGTTAAGTTTTGCTTTTTTACATTACAACAAAGATTAAGTTTTGGGTTATGTACAAGTACATGTATATGAATCATGAACAATACAAATGGAAGACGGATATTTTATACTGAAAATAATATGTAGTTTAAAGTTTAACTTTTGCACCAATAAACAAGTGGGTCAGTCTTAAGAGATTTATATAATATAAAAAACTTATAACTAATATATGTAACACTTTTTCTAAACAAAGACATTTTTGTCCATCTATAATACCCATGACATTGAACAATACTGATGTTAAGACTACATGAGCTACTCTGTGACAAAGTACAATGAGCGAGACATTTTGGCACAGCTAACTGACTTCATGGAAATATTTGTTTAGCAATGTCAATGTTATTAGGTTTCAAACATACATGGTAGTATGATGGTACATGTAAATGTAACACATTGGTTACACAAGAAAATAGTTGCTGCTAATTACATTGTAGTTTACTCATTTTGATTAGCAGCAATGGCCACTTTGTAACAAGGTGAATCAATCATGTGACCTATCACACCTGGGGGTAAATGCTGTACCATTTTGCTTGAACAATGTATATTTATTAATTGCGTAAATGTACAGCATTGAAATGAAATGAACTTTAAATGAGCCATAAACGAATGACAGAATTGCATGGTTAAAAAGATTCATGCACGTAACAACTTTGTTCACCAGCCTGTACAAATATAAATGGTGATAAAAAGCAAATAAAGGTATGGTCCCTGACATTATGCAACGACAAAAATAAAGATGATTTCTTTAGCTATTTTAATACCAGTCAGTAATAATCTAAAATCATCCATCATAAATTTTTAAAAAAGGTGTTGCAGACCTGGGGTCTGTTTCACAAAAGTTCGTACGACCACTTTTAGTCGTAGATGTAACTTATGATAAAAAATGCATTTCACGAAAAAGTATAAACTGAACTTACGTGTACAGTTGTACGTAAATCTACGATCACTTCTACCCACTCTTATGTAACTTATGAACTTTTGTGAAACAGGCCCCAGTAGTATTTTCTGGCTCACATGATCAGAATAACGTGGATAAGAAATGACAATGAACACTACGAAGATGAATTGCTTCCTCCTGATAATGTCCTAAACCGATTTTCTGTCTTTTTTGGTACAAAATCCTTCAAAAGTTCGTCGTCAAGTATTTGCATAGCAGATGGGCGATCTGAAGGAGTTGGTGACAGAAGCCATTTCACAAATATGCACTGAAATATAATTGAGATGCCATGATATTGTATTACACGGGTGTACATGTAAACACCCACATTAATTATTTAGCTGAAATGGAACTTTTGTAAATTTTAAAATGCATTTCTATCTGGAATCGAACTATATAAACTAGTAGAGATGTAAGAGATACAAAAGGTGAAATATTGTTTATATTATTTCAAATATACAATGTAAGCTGTAAGTTGTGTACACAAGCATTATTTTAACCTGGGTTAAAAATAGTACGGGTTAACTTAAGCCGTGTTAAATGTGTGCAGTGTCAATATGAAGGAAAATAATGTGGGTTATTATTAACACTGTTAAAAGTGCATCTTCCTCATGATGTAATTGATATTTTGTTTACAATATTTAATGCAGGTTAACTGTCCACGGGAACGTGAAAGGGGAGCTAAATATAACCCAGGTAAAAGAGTACCTAGTCTGATCGTGGTTCAGTTGGCAGTCAAAAGAACGTGGGTTAACTTTTTGCTTTGCATTTTAGCTCCACATTTTTTTACCATGTAGATGCATACATGCATAAGCAACGTTAAAAATCCTCATGTAGATAGGTCAACAGTATCACTTATTCTTACGTAGATAGGTCAACAGTATCACTTATTCTTACCTCAGTAGGCATTTCTCTTTCAAAGCGTTCTGGAAACTGTTGCTTTTTACAGTTCGTCAGTGTCCGAACACGTTCCATTTGTGTAGAAAATGGGTACAGCAGCTCAAACAGGATCATTCCCAGTGAAAAGATATCAACCTTGTGATCATATGGCTTCTTACTGATCTGTAACATGAGAAGACAACTTATTTCCCTATTTCTATTGTTGCACGTACATCGGTTTTCAGGTTCAGTGCAGATTATGTCAATCCTTGATGATAAAATGAGGAAATGTCATAATACCAAACAGAAAATTATACAGTAAATTTAATGTAATATACAATGTAAATGTATAGAGGATATCTATGCTTTTTAAATGGATGCAAGAAATATTTCCTAAGTTAGAACGAACAACACATTTAGGCCTACATGTACATGTAATTTATTCCATTAAATAATGGTAAATTTCAGTGTTCTAATGGTATCATTTAACAAAACAAATTTTATCAAGAGAAATGACATTTTGAGTAGTTTTATAAATAGATGTATCAACAAATATAAACGACACCTAACCTAGTTCAGATGAGATTGTACAACAATACATGTAGGTGGACAATAAAACAGTTATAACTTGTATTTTCCTGATTGTGCTTTACCTGCTCAGGACTCATGTAGAGTTGTGTGCCAACGTCTGCAGTGTGTCTTGCTGTGCTCTGCCTGTCATCTGTGCTAGTATAGGTGACCTGCTCTGCAAGTGGGGTAACCAGACCAAAGTCTCCAACCTTTATTGTGTCATCAGCAGAGAAGAATATGTTATTGGGCTGAAGAAAAAAAAGGAAGGATGAAAAATGTTTTAAATATATATACATGTATATCATTGAAAACTATTAGTACGGTACCGGTACCGGTATCTGTAGTTAAAAGCAAAAACTCATAAACACATTTTTTGTTCCCTACAACTTTGTTGTCAGACATTCAACCTGGGTAGTGAATTGTTGTGTAGTTATTCATTGATTTATTTTGAGACTAATGTGAATGAAAGCTCGGGTCTCACATATGACTTGTTTAATCTTGGTAGGTTTTTGGTATAACTTCATGAAAAAAAATGGTAAAATTATTTCCAATAATTTGGAGTTGTTCTTCAAACATCATAATGTGAAACTACCAAAATCAACTATGATCATCCCCCTTTAATAGCATGTTATTTATAATTAAACTGAATTAACAAATAACAAAACACAATAGGCCTACCTTTAAGTCTCTGTGCATCAATCCTTGTTTATGAACATAATCTACAGCACACACAATTTGAGTGAATATATCGAGAATAATAGGTCGGTTTCTGTTAAGAGTATTCGCATTCAACCAGTCCTTCAGAGTTTCTCTCTTGCAAAGCTGCATCTGAATGTACAGGTACAGCTTGGGCTTCCACACTGTTGTCTGCCTTTTAATAGCAGACGGACGGATGTTTTGAAGAGATTCTTTATCACCGGAATGATTTGCAGAAGTATTTTTGGAACCATTTTCAACAAAGATGCGACTATTTTGACTACTTGAACCACTCTTGTCCCTGCAGCCAGAGTCCTCGAACACAATGCTAAAAGAGTCACTTTTCTCTGTCGGTTGTTCCTTGGCGTGTTTTTGATATGGTGCAAATGGAACATCACTTTTCTCAAATGGATCTGTGTTATTATTATTCGTTTCAGTGTCAGAATTTGTGAATTCAATGCTAAAAGAGTCACTGGTCACACAGTTATTTTGTTTCAGTAAGTTTTGCTTTTGGGGATCAACCCCAACAAAACTATACGATCCACTTTCATCGGTGGAAACATCTTCATTGGAATGTAATGAAAAGCTTGAGCTTTCGCCTTGTCGTAAGCTGTTATAAACATCAAAGTTGTTATTAAGAATCAAGCCATCCTGCTTGTTTCCTAGAAGCTGTAAACATGGTTCCATTGCTTGGTTAGGTGGACATCTAGATATTGAAGACATATCTGTGCCAGTGTTACAAGGTGTAGGAGTCATGCATTCACTGTAAACACAAAACAAAGATTCCATTTTGAACGGTGTTTAATAGATTAACAGAATATTATAAAGAATTGGCTATTGCCAAGTACAGAAAAAGCAGTTCTGCAAACATTTTTACCCGACTGACAAAAGGGAGGATGTATACTGGATCTTAAGGACAGTATCCGTTATTGTTTAGCAGTTATCTCCCTTTCGTCCTCTTTCAATAGACATTTTACTGAAAATATTCGTCTACACAATCCAAAGTTGTCGATAATATTTAAGCAGATTATTTAAACAGTAAACTGTTATCACCGATTCAGTTTGTTGCTGGATGTGCTATAACTGTAAAAATACTGATGAAAAAGTTCAATATTAAACTTAATCTGTAAATGATGGTCAATTATTAATTACCCGGTACTACATTTAGTACATGTATATTTAAATGTTTACCGGTACTTTTAATACGTACCTATCCTCATATTTTTTGTCAAGTTCCTCCTGCCATCCTGGTGGAGGGGTTTCCACCCAGGCATGGAAGAACCTCACAATGCCAACATGGTCAAGTTTAGCCAATGCCTTCACTTCCCTGAGGACCCTTTCTTTAGACCCTTCACTGCAAATATTGATAACATACATTAACTTACACAATGTATGTTATACATGTACAGGTACATATACCGGTACTTAAATATGTTTCATATTGTCAAAATACATGTAGTTTAAATAATATTTATTGCCAATTAAACCTTGGTTTAGGATTGGCCAACACACAAGTGCTTATATTAATTTAAGGCCTTTCCCTAACGTAACAAAAGGATGCGTGAGTAAGGTTTTAATTTCTCTCATCAAATATATATGTCTAACAATGCAGTGCACAATATGGTGTGTTTTAATCTTTTATAATAGTCCCGTGAACAAAGCTCTCGTGTGTATATTAGGGTCAATATGGCCCAGTGCACAAAAATTGTCCAATGTATAATAGTGTCCAGTGCATAACAGTGTTCAGTGCATTTACATACAAGTATACAATACTGTCCAATGAATAATTACATCCAGTGCATTATGGAACATGTTCAGCTAACCACAAGAATGAAAGTCTTTTATTTACTCGGCATCACTCATCTAAAGTTAATACGAGTGTATCTTAATGCCCTACAATATGTCTGAATAAAATACTCTACTGATGCCATTTATAAAGACTCAGAATTTTCGGCAGTAAGGCCCGCTTTCCATTAACGCGATTTCGACCGGGAAAACGCCCGCGATTTTATCGATATAGTGCATTTACATTGTGCCCTTTCCATATTATATATATATGCGATTTCGCGTATATATGGAAATGGTATAATGTAAATGCACTATATCGATAAAATCGTGCGCATTTTCGCATGCGAAATCGTGTTAATGGAAAGCGGGCCTTATGTAGCTCTTATCACATAACATGTATTACCTGTTTGGAATACAAATCCTCTTAACCGCGTAACACTGGTCATCCACATGATTCTTTGCCTCAAACACGATGCCAAAGCCACCCTTGCCGAGGCAATGAAGCAGTTCAAAGTCTGTCAAGAATCTAAAAAAAAAATTGTTTTAAAGTTATTCAATTGTTTTTCAATAAGGGACGTACTTAAATGTCAATATGTTTCACAATGCGAACAATGTTCATAAGTGAGGAGTGAGTAAAAGTAAAGTTTGGATTGCTTTTCATGTAAAACCGTCCACAGTTGATCAATGTTTTATTTTAGGAGTACAAGTGGGTGGGGATAGGGTCAAACAAAATCCTAATTTTGGTCGGTTTGTGAAACACATTGACATTTACACTTGATCATGACGAAAGTTAAATCTGTTAATATTCCGACCACAATTTTCATAGCACAAACATGAGTAAACTAACAATTTACATGCCTCTGATATTCTTCTATTTTTTGCAGTTAACTTGAGATTTTGAAATGAATCCTATCGAGTATTTATTTCCTAACAGTATACCGTACATTAAAATAAAATATATTAACAATAAACATGCAATTACAGGGTTCCTTCAAACAATTGTACTATGTTAAAGATACAGCTAAAATATGAAATAATTTTACCTAAAACTATAGACATATCAAGACAGAATATGAATATCTAATTTAATATTTTGACATTTACCTAGAAGTATATTCATTGGCTTTCTGTACATCAGGTAAGTTTAAAAAACTGTCTACAGTAGGCAAAGAATCAGTCTTTTCCAATCCTATACTGTCCTGAAACAACATTCAATTTTAATAAATGTACTTAGGCCTATGTTAAGATGTACAAACATGTAAAATTACTCAAAACAAGGCTAGATGGCAGGATCTACATGTAGAAGCACATGATTTCAAAACCAAGTTGCTGTAATACACTAGAAACTCGTTGGCTCGAACGCGGAAGGGTCGAATACATGGCAACGCTCGAACCAAGATTGAAGTCCCGAATTAAACCCCTATATTAAGTTGCTGATGCTTGGGTCGAACTACCCGATGGGTCAAACAGTTTCTCGAGCACCGACAGTATTCGAGCCAACGGGATTCAACTGTATATAACTTATTTCAACATGGTAGGCGATAGTTACAAGATGATATATAGATCTCCAATGTACGCAAAAAAAACATTTACCCTGAAGAATGCTTCTATAATGAATTTATCATTCTGACATGTCTAACTAAACAAATCTTGGAATCATAATATTTAGCAAAGCATAAACAAACACCAAACTATCATCATATACAAGTCATGTATTAAAATGCGATTACAATGTGTAAAAGTTGCTAATGACTTTTGTTTGGTTGTGAATAGTATAATTTCAAAAACGCAATTTTTTGAAATCGTTGTCTTACATGTACATGTAGGTTAGCAGACAAAGAAGTTACTAAATCTGAGTTTGAAGATCACTTATACATGTACTTCGTGTCTGATATGACTCTGAACATTTGTAGTATGTTTTTCGTAGATAACTTTAGTTTCGTTTAACGTAGAGAAAAAAGGTATAACTACATGTATGTTTGAAAATTAAAAAACATGTACTATTTTTGTGTCCAACTTATATAACTTTATGTTAACAAATAAAAATCGTCAGAAAAATCAATTGCCGACCATTGATTTTTTGTGTTTTTCGTATGTATTTGCATTACAATATTGTTATTTATTAACCTAAAGTTAAATGTATATAATTTGGATACAAAAATAGGAAAACTGTTTACCTTTGTTCTCTATGTTAAACGAAACTAAAGTTATCTAAGAAAAACATACTACAAATGTTCAGACACGAAGTATAGTATTTATATATAAATGTATCAGCTACTAACCTGTTTATTTGCATAAGATTCGGAATGATCTCGTTGGTACTTCGTTATCAAAATGTGGACCACAATGGACGTCACAACACTTATTAAGATCACTTCCTTCCTGAAAATGCAAACACACTAAATTGGTATTCACAATTGATAGCAGCATCCATAAAGTTGATCATTTTGCATATTTCAATTACTCTGTATCAGCCTTCAATACTGTTCATGGTTCACACAGAAATTTCACTCCTAAATTTAGGGGCTTTTTATGGACTTTTTAGGGCCAATGTAAGTTAAATTTAGGGACATTTTCATGTGAAAAATAACTTTATTTCTTTAACTTTGACGATGTTTTACGAATGAATCGTTGATATCATTTTGGCATTGTTTACACACCAACGTTCGAGATCAACAAATGAAACTAGATATCGATGTATTTTTGGAAATTTATTTAATGATTGTTGAAAAATAAAACTGTTTATCAATTTCAGGGCTTATATGGCCCAATTTAGGGTCCTTTGTGAACTTGCCTGTAAAATATAGGGCTTTTTAGGGCTATATATCAAAATAGGGACTGTTTAGGGCAACCCTTCAAATTTAGGGCCTTTTCAAGCATGTATGAACCATGTAATTAAGAGCTGAGCAGTAAAATGCTTAACAATGCACTTTGTTCAACAATATTTCAATATATTGAGCTAAACATTTAGCAATAAAATGCACTTAGTTCATTATTAATCCATCATTAAGCTAAACATTTAGCAATAAAATGCATTTACCGGTAGTTCAATATTGATCCATTATTGAGCTAAACATTTTTCAATAAAATGCATTTACCGGTAGTTCAATATTGATCCATTATTGAGCTAAACATTTTTCAATAAAATTAATTCAGTTCAATATTAATCCATCATTGAGCTAAATGATATTATTATACTCACCAAGTTTCACATTCTCCTGCTTCTGAAGGAATGCTCTCACCATCATCGTAGAACACTCCTTTATATTCACATTGACAGGGTCCAGTACACGGGATAGACTCAGTATTTTTTGTTTCATTACATGCAGTTGTGTCCTCTACAGTTCTGTTAAAAAAACCACAAAGCACATTTTGAATTACCGGTAAACATATTAACTCTTTGAAGTGTGAATTTTTTAAAGAATTCCGAAAAAACATCTTGTCAAAAAAATTAATTATCTTTTAGATTCATGGAGGTATGAAAAAAAACAAACATCCACAAACTGTGTGAATCGGCTACACAAAAGTTTGCGGATGTTTTTTTTGTTCATACATGTACCTCCATGAATCTAAAAGAAATAAGCGTCAATCCTTATAATTAAATTCGAAACATATTTATTAGTCATAGCAAACAATTAAGTACATGTACATGTTATATTTTTTATTATTTGTTTGGTTCTTCCAAAATAATGCTCAATAATACAAAGTAACACCTTTAAAATACAGTCAAACCTGTCTTAAGCAGCCACCTAAGGGAGTAACAAAAAGTGGCCTCTTAAGACAGGTGGCTGCTT
>JAULBR010098482.1:0-11454 GCA_032355825.1 Melanodrymia aurantiaca
GAAATGATAAAGTTTTAAAACTGGAATCTATTCCACTTGTTGTCAAACAGCTGATATTTGCAGATACAGAGAAGTTATGATTGTATTGAAATATCCTGCTTTTTTCTATTTTTATGTAGTTTATGAAGAAAAAGTTACCTCATCTTCTATACATTTACCAAACCTCATATGTGCAATAACAGGTGATTAATTAGTTGTCTATTATTTGTAAGAATTTTAGAAACTTAGACTGATCTTTACATTACATTTATCTGCCAGTCCATTTCTATTCCATCCCTCCATTCATCCATCATACATACATCCTTTATCTATTCATCCATCCATTGATCCATCTGGCCATCCTTCATCCATCCATCCATTTTCCATCTATTCCTCTGTCCATTTGTTTTCCAGCTGTCATTAATTAATCTGGATGCTTTTTAGCAATGTTCTACATATCAAAATGGATGTTTCTGGCATTGACCTCACTGCAATTGGGTCATATTGCACCATGAACTTAAACGGTTACAACAAACTGTAAATTCTCAAAATACTTCTTACTTGTGCTTCTGGTAGTATAGCTTGGACCCCTGCACCTATCTTCTCCGCCCTATCTTTGATGATGTTATCTATTACTGTCCATTCATTAAGCATGTTTTCAAATATGTCCCTCAAGTTAGCTGTGGCATCGAAAATTCTCAAAATACATTGTAAATGTTTTCTGCTATTCTTCTCAGGTAAAGGTCCACAAAAAGAATACTATAAAAAAGAAGTGGAGAAGCTGAATTTGCAGCACGTGAGATTCTGTTTGCCATGGTTAACACCAGAAGATTACCCACTACTTCTAGGTAAAGTTTCATCAATGAACAAAACATTTCATTTCATTTAACTTGAATAGACATCGCAAAACATTTTATGGGCTATTTTTCGTTCTTTTTAAAAATATGTTATTGAAGCTGCACTAGATTTGGTACCAATAAAATCCATGTAGAATTCCTTTTAATAGATTTACTTTAATGCCAATTTTAGGTTCAGCTGACCTTGGTGTCTGTCTGCATAAATCTTCCAGTGGACTTGATCTACCAATGAAAGTTGTCGATATGTTTGGCTGTGGTCTCCCAGTTTGTGCTGTTCATTTTGATTGGTTAGTTTCATGTTTGTTTTAGCTATCTTTCTATTATAAATGTTTGATATAGTCATATTATAATAAGTCACAAAAATAACATTTTATTAATTATAATTGAAAATTTTCGTTCTTCCCAAATCGATTTAAACATGGACATATCGGCCTCCGGATAGCGTGACCGTAAACAGTATATTAGCTATCCAAGAGGCTATTTTTGGCGATCGATTCATATGTTGTAAATAGAGCAATTTTACATAATATAATGACATTTTGACATTTCTATTGTTGTTTGTATGAAATTATGTAGATAAAGGACAATATTTTGTATCCTGTTTATCATCTCTTTGTCACATGATCCCCATTTTCCCACCAAAATGATGAGCGATTGTCTTTATAATATAATATGCAAAAGCAAATACTTGAAAACGATGTTTAATATTTTTTTATTGCAGTTTATCTGAGCTTGTGAGACACGATGAAAATGGTTTGGTATTTTCAGACAGTGATCAGCTGGCAACTCAGTTGGCGGTAAGTTTTGTTTTCTTATACCAAATTGGTCAAATTATCATTGTTATTGTACAAACTGTTTATAATTGTGATTTCAAAATGTTAATATTTGTGAATTGTACACGAGTAGTGTTTGTAGTATTTGTATTTTATCAACAAATATTTTCGTATTTCCATTAGAAATACATGTACATTGTACATAGTTCTTACATTGTACATACGTTTTCATTCATTTGCACGCATTTTCATTTGAATATTACTTTACTAAAGTCTTTTAATTTACTTGTGGACTCATGCAATGGAAAAACATTTGTGTAAATAAATCAAAATTCATATCATAACACTTAAATTTAAACACATGTGATTTCAGGATCTGTTACAAGGCTTTCCATTGGATCAGTCGAAACTAAACCGATTATGTTCAGGTGTAAAGAAGTTCCAAGAAGTCCGGTGGCATGACCAATGGAAAAGATTGGTCTTACCTTTGTTTATAGGTAACACGAGAACAAAACAAGATTGACTTTCATATCGGAATAAACGAGTATTTTTGATAATTTACTATTTCTCATTTGTGTTATACAGACTTGCCAAAGGTCAAATTTAAATGTAAAAATGAAATAGATAAAAGTAGGTATATTCGAGATAGTGGAAAACATTGATTGATATTGTTTGTTAGTTAGTTATACATGCTTATATCCAGTTAAGGTTCAAACACGTCTGTCATGGTCACACAGTCCAGCTTCCTCGACTGCCTGTCCAGGTGTTAGCAGGAGAGGAAACCCGCTACTCCAAATTGATTAGTATCAATGGATCTTTCATATGCACTTTCCCACATAGGTTAGCACATACCACGGCCTTTTTTTAAACCAGTTGTGGACACTGGTTGGTATAAGTGGTATTACACCTACCCATTGAGCCTAGCAGAACACTCACTCTGCGATGGAGTCGGAAAGTGGGATCCACGAGCAGGATTCGAACACTGTTCCTACCAACCTACCACTACACCACGGAAGCCAGTATTGTTTGTCAAACACAGGGTTATTTTAACACATGGTCTCGGAAGTACCCACTGCAACAACATAAGCTGCTAATTTTTTCAGTTAGCAGCCATATTTTATATTCACTTTACCACAGAAAGGACAGCACATACCACAACCTTTAATGTACTATTTGTGGAACTGTGGTTGAAAGGAGAGAACCCAAAACTTCTGAAGAGGAGGATCGATCCTTCAATCTCACACACATTGAACTAGAACTCACTCCAATTTTAAATGTATGCAACTGACAAGTGATTCTGAAAGATGTCACGTGGATAATGCACGTTTATCCATTTAATAAGCAGGAATGTGTATGAGTGTGTATTTAGGGGATCAAAAACAATGATTTTTGACATATTTAAAATCAATATTTCATCAATTTTCTTTCAACGTAAATTTTTTGAAAAAGATATGCTATGGCAGTATTGTTTTGTTGCAAGTGTTTAAAACTGGTTTTTTTTTTGGTGACTTTTTAACAAATGATACTAGCGAAATCAGGCAATACTCTAGTACAAATAATCAACCACTAAAATGCATAATAATATATAACAACGAAAATATTGTATGAATACAAAACTTTATTTTTGTTTTACAAAAATATATGATGACAAAGTTACATCTTATACTCTCAACACGATATATCTGATTGCACATAAATACATAATGTAAATATTGTCTTATAGGGTACAGGAATTTGTGTGTATATTACAGATTTAGTTAGCTCTAACTCTGCCAAATGTTTCTACACTAAATGTATTGCTCTTTAATTATTTTGCATCAAGTACCAAATATTATATTGTGAATTAATTCTCATGACATTGATCCTAATTTTTAGTCATTTCCGTTATGTACAATTTTATTACCCCAATTGTGCAACTTAACCTGGCTATTGTATGGCATAATTTCTTGCCATCATTTCATATGGGAGTTTTAATTAAACAATGACATTTTGTATAATTAATGTTTGGCAACCACAATTAAATATATGTTTTGTCTGCAGTGCACATTCAAATCACATTTATTTCCAAAACCAGAATGCTTTTACTATTTTAGTTGAATGTTTTAAAACATTAAAAAAAAACACATTTTAACTCCGATATCAAATGGAAGGGAATTATATAACGTTGCATGTAATGTGGCTTGTACTTTCTAAATATCACGTACAACGTAAGTATTAAAAGTAGCTTACTAGTAATAACACCTGTCTGGGGGTAATACAAAAAAAATAAGTTTCTTCAAAAACAAAACCGATTTCAGTTGGGACAAATTTTGCTGGTAAATAGTAGCTACATGTACATGTAGACTAGTTTTTTATTGGTGATGTATGATTTCCATCAAAGTCAGATTAGCAGGGAAAGAGCCAATAACAATGTTTTGCGTGAGATTACGAATAAGCTATATATTCATGGTATGAGTCTACATTGACGAACCATGCATATATGGAAATGCATAGCAGTGAAAACACTTATTATACTTTATTTGCAAACTAATAGTTATTCAGTACGAAACTACTTGAATAATAGTGAGGTATGGACTAATTACATTGATATGAAACGATTATTTGCTAATTACAACTCACATCTACCCTCCCAACCCAAAATTGTTTTGCTCAACTTGATGTCTTACAAACTATTTTACCTAAAGAATGGATGTACTACACCTCTACAGGCTACTAACTTGTTGTTAGAACTGTTAAAATATGTTTGAGAAAACTTAACTTCTTCAGGAGTTATTAATGTTTTTTGTTACCAAATTGATTTAGAATAAAAGTTGTTTTATCACAAAAGCAATGAAATGAACACGTCATATGAATTTGTACAAAAAACCCACAATATTCTGTCTAAATCAAGAACATTGTCAGAATAATGAATTGGTTTTTTTTCAAATCATGGTTGTGGTGTGATCATAGTTGGAAAATAAGGCGCAGCATTTTACAAAAGTAACAAATTGTAACAATATGTTGTAAGTCATAAATATGTAAGTTCTTCAATCATACAGCTATGATAAGTAATTGAAACAGATCTGGAAGACATTGGTACAGATAGAAAATTGATAAATAAATATGTATGTACACGTGAATGAACGTAAACAGCTCTGAGATAATTGAGAGAAAAGGGAATGTTTGTAAAATCACAGTTAATAATAACATGCATTTTGAAAGACATCAATAATTGCAACCAAAACACTTTTTTCATGGCCACACAAGTTAAAAATTGTGTTCAAAATAAGATTGAACACACCTGAACGCAAAGTTGACATACATTTTTATGTTGTATAAAAAAATTTCAATGTTTATTTCTTCTTCCTCTTATGAAACCTTTTACACAGATCTTTCCAATGTTGACATTGTTATATAATGGTATGGTCCTATTATGTGGCGCATGCATGTTTTAGTTGAAAAACAAAGCCATGTTTGCTGCTTCTTTTTAGCAGGTTATGTAGATCAATTTTATTTATCAGCCTTTTATTCCTTTAGAAAATCATGAAGCCATACATGTAGCCTACTCGACGTAAACATAGGCTGAACACGACCTTGTTACCAGACATTTACAAAATCACCAAAATGTAGTTTGTACAGTTCTGAAAAATCCACAATTACAATAATAATGGATAAAGCTAAAACAAAACCAGGAATTTCATAATGCATCAATCGGTTTTTAAAGAGATTATCTAAACTCAGTCTTTTTAGTCGATTTGCTTCCAATATCCTGTGACAATTTACTGTCAAGAAATGAAGGATTTTTTTTCACAAATTGTGTGTGTGTAATATTACTAATAAATGACTGACCTTGCATAACATACATTGTCTCTCATTCAATAACTGTGCGATATAATTAAGCTCCAACACAACAAATATGATCTTTGAATAAGAAGCTGCCTGGGCTGTTTGGATAAATCAATGACATTTTAAACATTCAACAAGCTGAATTTGCAATACAATTTGTTTCAGACGTGCTAACTGAATATTTTCAGTCTAATTCAAATGAAACACTTGTGGGGTTTAAAGCCATATTGTCCATAGATTTTCATATCAACCAAAAGGTATTAAAGGAATTCTTGGAGTATCTACAATCCAACAATACATGTACATTCGAGCATACGTTTAAGTGATGATTAAAACATTTTTAAATCATTACTAGGGAAGTTCTGACATGATGGGCAGATCAGAGTAAATTTTGCTATTTGAAAATTCGCAATTTGTGATTGAATGGGGCGAGATACAGCGCCCTCTGTTAATACCGGTACATGTATTCTATAGTGGTGGGCACCCTCTGTTAATATTCCATACAGTGGCAACCTCATCAGAGTGTAAAACATACTAGTATTTAGGTGAACTTGCCATATCGCTACCAGGTGTTAACATCAATGATTCATATACTGGGTAAAGTAAAACTCGTTGTTAATGTGCAGTCATTAGATGGACAGAATGTTAGCTCCTCTTATCTTATCAATTATATTTGGCGAAGAAAAATACATGGGCAATACGACTTTGACCCACAGCAAGAATGAAATTAAAATGATCCTTTACCTACAAAAATCATATTTTGTTAGGCAACAGAAAAACCATAAATCATACAAATATCACAAACACTGTCCAGAGTAAACCCATCTTCGCTAGCCAAGGGACTTTCCATCTACTAATAGACTCCATTTACCATAGTCTATTAATAGACGGAATGGTACACCTTGGCTTGTGAAGATGGAGTAAACCATAATATACAGCAATATATGGTGTAATTAATATATACTAACATCCAAAAGAAACTATGCCAAGACTGACAGACTACTGAAGAAAAACCAAAACATGTTGCATGTTCAAAAGATACATATTCCAGAGTGGTGTTTTGGCATGTTGTGAACAAAATTTCATTCCATAAAGTGAAAAAATGTTGGAGCAACCATTTCATTTCTGTAATCCAAATTTTAACGGAATCTAAATATTTTTATCTGGGTATAGTTTCTTTTGGACGTCAGTATAGTTTGTAAGTAAGAGATGTGACCATACACTGTACTTTGTGTATAGCATACAGAGCTGGAATGTTGTAAGAGCTGAAAATATCCCTGACAGTTGATAATAAGTAAGTAAGTCACTCATTTATGGTGTAAAATATCACTTGTAAGTAAGCTATGTGAACATAATTTGGTGTACCATCGTATGAACACTGCTGGAATGTAAGTACTGGACATGTTTATAATAAACCATAAAGTGCATCTGTGGAAGTAAGTTTAAATATCACTGTAAGCTACGCGAACATAATTTGGTGTACCATCATATGAACACTGCTGGAATGTAAGTACTGGACATGTTTATAATAAAACCACAAAATGCATCTGTGAAAGCAAGTTTCGGAGTTTGTGTTAGACCAATCTGATTAAAATCACATCCAACATTCGCTGATTTTAGTCAGATTGGTGTTGGACATAATTACGTATTATTACAATTATTATATACCCAAGTTGCATTTCAGATCTATGTACAATTATTGCGACATCACAATTCTACAGCTGTATGATTCTATTGCCACATTGCGAAACTAGCTATCTGTTCGTTTCTCCCGTTTTCTTGGTTTGTCTCACCTTACAACATTGTAATAAATAGAAGCCTGGTACCTTTCAACTCGCATGTTTTCTATAGTATAAAACTCGCTTTCGCTCATATTGTAGGATTGAAAACATGTTTTGATATATCGTTGTTCTAGAAGGGGATTTATTTAGTATACCACTATCTGTTAAAGCAACATCGTAACCAATGAATTATTATTTAACGTCAAAACATACCTAAATTATATTACTGACATTTTGAGTAAATTAGATAGTGAAACTTCTTTTTCTATCACTTGTAAGGTATATATATATATCATTCTTTTCTGATAATCATTATTCATTCTGTCACCACCACATTCATTAATCAACCTGGACAACGTAATAAAAACATTGGTTTTAAAACTACTTTTCAAAATACTACCTGTCACTGTAGAGATTGTGAATGAACAAACACTTATGTGCACACGTGGGATTCGAACCTGTAGTCTGCACCAATTCACATGACGATTAAGAGTCGACTGACATAACCACTCTGCCAATCCAGTCATTCTTTAAAAAAGAAAGCTGTGTTTATGATGAGTATTGTCAAACACTCGGTTCAAAGTCAATGTAGTGAGACCAACATTTGGCATCCTGGATCCTGTTAGTGTAGCAGAAGAAGTTTCTGCACTAACCGTTTTAATATGTACACACAATGCATGATGTTTTAAAACAGAAAAAAATACGACGAATCACGAAAAGTAGATATTTTTGCTAAGATTATGCTGACAAACAATGATGAAGTTCTAACTTCATCCAGACATCAACCACATACTGGCCTTTATATTCCTACCACGCTAAACACACAGCACAAAAACTACATCTGTAAGTGTCACAGATTCTGAACTTCGATTCCAATTTTGGTATTAAAATTCTGGTTTTGTCTTATTCTTTGTGGAGGGAAAACAGCACCTCAAGGAAATAAAAAAAGTGTTCTCAAAAGATAGGTGGCTGCTTAATACAGGTACTGCAGTACGCTATAGACCACCACAGTTGTATGATCACCCCACTATAAACACTACTACTATGTTCGGTTTTGAGGAAATTCCGGTTTACTGAGGGTTCGGTTTAGAGGAGTTTCACTGTATTTTAAACAAACTTTTTATCATTCAATCTAACTCATTGTAAATTTTTTACGTTGATAGGTCTGTATATATTCGTATTATGAATATGTTAACATAAATCTGCATAGAAAAATGGATGAATATCGTATAATCACTTATGGACACTTAAAGGATATACATGTACCTAAATAAGTTATACCGGTATATATATTTAGACTTAAATACGTTATACATATATTGTATACTCAGCTGTTCTTTACCTCCATACGAATGCAATATAATAATAATAATAATGTTCTCTGAATATACAAAAGTAATAATATGTATAATGTTATATTTACAAAGAATACATGATATACAGGACATATGAAACACTTTGTGATATTATGCTCTATGTATCTATTTACAAGCTAGTTATGTAATAGGTGCATGGAACACTACCATGTGGTTACATTAGGGCCAGTGTTTGTACAAGTTTTAGAGGATCAAATGAAAAACGTCATCTTTAAAGCCACGAATTCACAAAAAATGTGAATCAAAACCGAGAATCAAAATGTTTTACTCTCAGGATCAGATCTGTTCAATTACATCCAAGTATTTAGACATACTGCTTAATAATATACTGTAATATTCACGCATCTGAAATTTTCGTTATTTAATGGCGAAAATTACAATCGTGCGAATAATTACTAGCAATTATAACCATTAAAAAGACAACAATGGTGGTGTAATGCAAAAATAAAGTATCTTGAGTTGATAGGTTTTTTTGAAAATCACGAAAAATTACAGCCATGAATATAACCGATTTTAGAGTATTGTATTACACAGAAAGCAGAGTGATGAAAATGTCTACATATTTTGACTAAAAAACTAGTTTTCAATTATCCAAGATATTCATTGTGTAAATATTATTAATTTGATTTGATACTCATTTCAGTTCAAGCAAACACATTGTTGCTTTATTATTGTAGAAGATAGTTATGACAACTGTACAAATACTCTGTTGTAATGCTACCTTTAGCAAACAGAGATGAGACAAACAATGTGAAAAGGCCAGGCACGGAAACAGGGGGGATGCCGGGGGTGCACATCCCCCCTTGTCGAGTCCTTGTAAACGTATCGGTTATTGCTGGAAGATGCGGATGAAGGGTCAAAAATATTTTGCGGATTCCTTTGGCACCCGCTTTTGAAGGCTTCGCCTTCCATGGTCCCAGTAAGTATATTTATTTATGTGCCCTTTTTTTTCAGCACCCCCCTTACCAAAATCCTGCATCCACCCCTGAAAGGCGCTATATGCATAGTGATGTATGTACGTGGTACATACGTTTGTCACAAGTAAATTATTACCTGCACAGCAATACACATGTATAATTATTATGAAATGGTATGAACAAATATGTTTTGGAAATAAATACTGCTTTATCATAAAACATGGCGTGATCCATCTTATATCTGATACATCTGTGCAAGCCAAGAACATCATGAAATGATTAGCTAATAATGTTCATATATGATTCAGAAATACCATAAATAGAAAATATGCAACAAACCATACATGTACGTATATAGTTTTACCATAACGAAAGCATTTCACGGTGAAACCAAGTCATCTATTGTTTAATAGACTTCAAAGGATCAAAGAAAGCAATGGTAAACCCGTCAAGCATGTTAGGATAACTGATAGAGGTTTAACTAACTATTCATGATGTTGCAATACAATACGATATGTATTGGGATACAATACATCGTTATAAGCAATGTTACATAGTACATGTAATATGATTTTTCTATACAGAAAAACAGTACACAACTGAAAATGTACTTACAAAATATTTTCTTCAATGGAGCATTGAGATACAATCTCTTGAAAAATAATAACCAGAAATCATAATTCTGATACTTTACAGAAATTAATTCATTGTATAGCTGCAGGCCTCATATCACAATATAATACATGTACAACCATATCTTTACACCTCTAACATAATGTTATGTTTTGTGTTTCATATTTTATCTACAACTATTTCATCTCATCCACAAATCTTCAGATTACACAAATGTACACTCACATTAAAAGTCTATAACCTTTTCTTAAGAGTGTACCTCATTGGGGGTATAAAACATACAAAATATATCTTGTGATCTAATATTTGGCAAGTTATATCTCTGGACAACTTGGCTTTGCAAAAACTGATGAAAACTAACCTACCCGGTAGTACACGCATGTATAATATACATGTGTATTTCACAATTGTTTTATTTTACCCGTCCATCTTGTCCTGGCTCTAAGTGTATATAAACAGAACTATATTTCATCTCATTATGTCTTTGTCCTAAGATGTCGTTTGTCCTGTAGTCCACAATACGTTTGGTACACTTAAAAAAAAAAATGACAGAAAACCTGTGAAGAGAATTACATATGCACCATGCCAGAGAGCTGATTAAAGTGTTTTCACCAGTATTGCCACGATATGCTGACAAGTGGCTGAAATGACAACCGCAGACACATGAGAAGTTTCTTCACATGTGTACATGTAGGTCCATGGCTGAATGTTCAAACAATTGGTTACACGTGTATATGTTGTTTCCGTATCACGTCAGTACCAGATCAGTCTCGTCCACTCCTGGATTGCATACCCAGGACAGCGTGCTTGAACCTCATTTGGATATAGGCACGTAAATGTTTATTCCAATCCAATCCAGTCTCGTCCAGACATTGTGAGAAATTTATCTATATACAACTATACGCGTAATACAGAACATGTCAAACATACGTGGATCAGTTTCACATACATTGTACTCCACTGTATTAACTTTAAGTCACTAACAGAGACTAAGGAATACGTGGATCAGTTTCACATACATTGTACTCCACTGTATTAACTTTAAGTCACTACCGGAGACTAAGGATTAGCTCCGTCCAGACATTGTGAGAAATTAACTACTATACAACTATACATATATATTATAGAGAGCACCCTGGTGTAATACACAACAAGTCAAACCTACGTGGATCAGAGTTTGACATACTCCACTGTAGAACATTCAGATAATAATCCTATATACTAGTATTTTCAGCAATATGCTGTCTGAGTTTCTTTACACTTGTCATGTCTATCATACTACAGGCATTAAGATTTGTAGCGCAATTGATATG
>JAULBR010098493.1:0-11454 GCA_032355825.1 Melanodrymia aurantiaca
TACCAATCGTGTTCTATCATATTACATTCATTTAATATTGGTACAAAAACCAGTCTAGCGTGAACTCGCGATATATTCATTTTGTTCTCTGAACAAGTTCCTGGTGTCAGCCACTGCAGCAACCAATCAGTAGCTCTGTCGTTCAGCTGATCAGAGGTCATGAACTCTTAAACAACGTCTACAACATTATGAGGGATGCCTGTGAGAGATGTCAGAATCTATCACGGGCATCTCTCCCAGCGTTGTAAGAAACAATCCAACATATCGACTGCCAAATGGTTGAGATTTATTTGAATTGATTTGAGAGTCGACGATAGCTCTTGCTAGCGAACACGTTCGAGTGGAACTGATACATTATTAGTATTTTCGATGATAAACGTTTGTTTAACGACTTCACTGGAAACACATTGTTTATTGATCAGCGGTTAGTGGGTGTCAAATGCACGCTTATAGCGGCACTTGGTCCCAGAGGAAACCCGAGGGATCTGTTGTATGCACTTTCTCACTGACATAATAGCACACAACACGGCTACTCTTCTTCGAATAACAGCCAGGGATATTTTATGTGTACGTTCCCACAGACAGGATAGCACACATCACGGCCTTTGATAAACCAGTCGTGGATCACTGGTTGGAACGGACATAACCCAACGGGTCCGCTAAGGAGGATCGATCCTTCGACCCATCGAGCCTCAGAATGACGCTCTTGCGCTGAGCTACACCACGCTCCGTGTTTTCAAAGAGTAAAACCTTTTTAAATATTGAAGTACGACTTTCTGCTATAAAAGGGTGATATTTTAGAGTGTATTAAAACATTTGGTTAAACATAACTAAGTGAATAAGTAATAATCCCTATTGTGTTTACATATAGTTATGGTAAAATTCACTGACGTTCTACAGTGAAGACAGCAAGAGCTTAGCATGTACATGTATGCTTAACTTCACTGTCATAAGCTAAACGGTACAGAACAGAATATAATTGATTTAATCTCCAGCCATCATCATTCATCATCTACTCGCCAGCCAGTAAGCAAACCACTGGAGTTTATAAATTAATTAATGGTTTAATCCACTCATTTCTTTTCCGTCCAAATTTCAAAAAATGTATACACTATCGACCTTGTTAAAATGTTACATAATATTATCTTTGTCTTTTATTGTTTGTTCAGGCTAATACTAAATTGCCAATATCTCGTGTTCAACTTCTCGCAGCTACAAATGATGTCACATAGTGTTTACTTCGTGCATTATTACTTTAACCTTTTGGCCCATGATTCTTAATGTTGACACTTATTTGTCCACACGATAATTATGTCGCTGATGCTATGCATGTCTTTATTTAGAGCGTTCATTTGGGGTTCGAGAGTATAACGAATCGATCCTCCGTGGATAATTTGAGCTATTTCCCGTTCCAACCAGTGAGCCTCGACTGGTTTATGAAAGGCTGGGGTGTGTACTATCCTGTCTGTAGTATACTTCCCATAAATAACCCCTTACTATTATTCTATCAAAGAGTAGCCATACGTCCATATAACCGAATGTCTGTTATCCAATAGCCGATGATTATTAATCAATATACATGTACTCCAGTGATGTCGTTAAGCAAGCTTCATCCTTTTACATCGGGCCAACTACACCCATTTCCAAAAGACATGACTGCATTCCACATCCTCTACGTGGATTTGGTCAGAAATAATCAATGTTGATCATAGTGAGCGTAAAAGTAGATTTGCTGAAGCAATACCCCCATTGAAAGAAGGAGAAAATCACTATCTTCACAAGAGCGAGGAGTGTAGCTCGGCGAAAAACTTTTCGCCCGAGGTTCGATAGGTCGTATGATCCTGTCTGTGCGAAAGTGCACCTAAAAGATCCGTTGTTGTTATTCTGCAAGAGTAGCGCTCTTTCTCTATGACCAAGTGTCGATACAACCATGCGTTTGACATACATGATGTCTGCTGTAATACCTTATATAGACTTGTTTTATGCGTTTTTATCGTTTCGATAAATACAGCGGACAAACAATATGACTGTGCTTACGACGAGTTCCACCAGTGGAGCAGGATACGATCATCTTTCGCGAACACCTGGTATCATCATTGCTTGGCAGTGGTTCGTTAGTACATGCCATCTCTTCTTTGTCGCAATATCCCTTCGACTCTGCCTTGTGCAGAGATACACATTTGGTCATGTCAATGTTTTGTCGTCTAGATTTGACATCCTATTGATTAATAATCAATGTATTCCAGAGATGTCTTTAAACAAACATACTTTATCTTTACTTTCTTTCTTGTGGTGGTAGCAGGTTTGTTATGAGACCATGTGTCGACATAACCATGTGTTTAACATTAATATTGCGATGATTAAACCAACCAAATTTAGACGATTAGTTAGTAAGTAAGTTATAACTGGTGTACATGCTGTATAGGACAGATATTGTTAGTATGAGAGGAAACACGCTACTCCTATGTGATCAGCAGCAACGGATCTTTTATATGCACTTTCCCACACACAGGATATCACAAAACCTTTGCTATACCAGTTGTCGATCACTGGTCGGTTTAACCTTGCCTTGTCATCCATTCATCCTTACGGAGCACTCACTCTGGTTTGGGCCAATACTGTGATTAATAATCCCAAATGCCACGAACGGGATTCGAGCCCATAACCAACCAATCTTAATGACGAAACCTTAACCACTATAACACCACAGAAACCGGTTTTAGACGACAATCCATGACGCGTTTGTATAGGAAGTCACCATTTATAATGATCCATTCTGCATTTGGCCTCGTTAAAAACCAATCCCATCCTTTAAACACGGTCGTTTATCGGAGAGTGCGTTTTTAGATTTAAAAAAATTCTCTGTGATACTTCATTACACAGCTTCCGTTAAGACGCGCTGTCGGATAAGCTTTGTCTCCCGAGTTATAAACAAGGATTTCTCAAAGAGACCATTTATGGCGTGGAAAATGGCATGTAATTTCAATAAAAAAAGAGAGCAAGCTAAAAGACTTTGATGATTTGTCACTTTTGAACGACCACTCTTTATATTTTCTGTCATTTAATGCACTTGTAACACATCAAGGTCAATATAAAAGATTTCAAATTTAAACTAAAGCCATATTGAGTTCTGCTCAATGCAGATTGTCGCGTTAACGCTGACTAAACAATTGATCATCGCGTCGTAAGATCAGCTCAAAGACTACTGAAGCCTAACGTGACTTGGAATGTCTTCTCTTTGACAAAGCTCCCGTAATAGTGAAATATCTTTAAAGGCAAACTCCCGAGTTTTTAAACGGATGCGTATCTAATGAGGTTCGATAGGTCGACGGATCGATCCTCCTCAGTGTTCCATGACTGGTCCATCAGAGGCTGTGGTGTGTGCTATCCTGTCTGTGGGAAAGTGCACATACATGTATGTGACCAAGTGTCGATATAACCGTGCATTTGACATCCAATAACCGCTAATTAATAATGAATGTGTTCCAGTGGTGTCGTTGGAATGTCTTCTGTTTGACAAAGCTCCCGTAATAGTGAAATATCTTTAAAGGTAAACTCTCGAGTTTTAGAATGGATGCGCCAGTACGTGCGTATCT
Source organism: Melanodrymia aurantiaca (assembly GCA_032355825.1). Classification (NCBI taxonomy): domain Eukaryota; kingdom Metazoa; phylum Mollusca; class Gastropoda; order Neomphalida; family Peltospiridae; genus Melanodrymia; species Melanodrymia aurantiaca. Next base: position 3,597 of record JAULBR010098493.1, read on the forward strand.
AATGCTATTTGTCCGGAGCGGGGCGTACATGTAGCTCAGCGGTAGAGCGTCCGCCTAAGGTTCGATAGGTCAATGCATCGATGGTCCTCAGAGAACCGGTTGGGTTATTTCCCGTTCCAACCAGCGATCCACGAGTGGTCTAGTAAAGGCCATGGTGTGTTTTGCCTGTGGGAAATTGCATACAAGATCGAAAAAGATATGTGGTGGTAGCTGATTTCCTCTATGACCAAGTTTCGCTATAACCGTACGTTTGACATCAAAAAAAAATTAATAACCGCTGATTAATAACCAATGTGTCCCAGTGGTGTCGTTAAAGACAAACAAACTTTATATTAGTAATGTGACCTACTGCGTGTGTCGGTTCTTGTTTCGCTGACGATCTTGATGAATGGGTTTTCGGCGTGCTTGTGGAAGTACGGAGCTTGGTACACCTTCTTGAATGTCACAGTGATACCCCAAGTCTCCATCAGCTGCAAGAAAACAGAACGTCATTATATAATGACATGTGAACCGGTCTCCTTGACGCAGTGGTTAACACAGCGGGCTTAAGACAGATAGGTACTGGATTCGAATCCCATTCGTGGCATATGGTCTTTTTTAATCTCAGTGCCGGCTCCAACCCAGAGCGAGTGCTCCGCAAGGCTCAATGGTAGGTGTAATTCAACTTACACCAACCAGTGTCCACAAAGGCTGTGGTATGTACAGTTCTGTTTGTGGGAAAGTGCAAATAAAAGATCCCTTGCTACTCATCAAGAGTAGCGGGTTTCCTCTATCATACTAACACTAACTTCTGACAGCTGGCAGACGTGATTGAACCTTAATTGAATATAAGCACGTAAATAAGTTATAACTATTATAACTAACTAATGTAATCTGAAAGTTAAAAGTACGAACGTAGACAAAACCGTATCTACGCACAAAGAAGAGATGTTATGACAAAGTTTGTTTAAACTAGTTTCTTCACTGTGTACACTGTTTACAATAATTATTTCAAAAGAAGTTAGTTACTTACAACTTATTTACTATTAACGGGTTCATATCTAATTAAGTTTCAAGCAGGCCACCCATGGTACCATCATATACGCCACGAATGGGATTCGAACCCAGTACGTACCAGCCTGTACGGAAGATGCACACAGTAATAGTTCATATCATGGATACAACTAGGCGTGTGGTGTTAAGTGTTTTCTCTAATTCCTTGGTCTGTCCCAGGTTTTGTGGAATGAAGATCAAGTTTTACGTTGTTTTCCACATGTTTGGTAACATGATGGAACAATATTTGCTTAAAATAGACTCCAAATATTGACCATGAAACTAGTTGAAATTGTGGCGTATTCTATAATCATTCCTTGGTATCTAAACGAAAACACTTTGACATGGCCAAATGCGAATCTCTGAAAACGGCAGAGTCGAAATGACATTGCAACGAAGTCGAGATAGCATGTACTCACAATAGAATTAACGCAAAGGCGAATTTAGAACGGTTAGAGATATGTCATTACTCCACGTACACCAATAAAAGTGTTAATAATTTTGCATTACTTGTTATTTCCTTATGCCTATAGTGCTTTCGAATAATGATCCGATAATGTATTCAACATACCGCCAATACTATCTGACTGACTGCACGACCAGCTTCGGAGACAATTTCGATAAATATTATGGATCTGACATTTTAATTACTGGATGTTTATAACATGCTGCCAGGGTCGTAATTATACCGGATGTTCGAGTGTTGGCACCAGTCAGAACAATGCATGGAATGCCAATTGCAGCATTTGACCTCAAAGACAATTCCACGCGAAGGCCACATTTTGGTATGATCGAGTACAATATTCTTGTCACTAATACATATTTATGCGACATGGCCTGCAGCATCCATGACAAAAAATAATCAATAATAGATTTAGACTTTTCAAATCCAAGTTATAACCATAATGTGTCATATGCTGGAGCTGACATCTTAATTAGTGAATGTTGGCATTACAGGGACAGTCCCGACTTATACGACGAGTGCCACCGTACGTGCGGGTCTCATGCCATTTGTAATATATTCCTGGCCAATAGAGCGTTTTTAATTATTAAAATTAACATTTACTTACATATTATTACTTACAATATCAATGTAGTATGTGTATATCCTATGTGTTTCTGGACATCCAAACTGTTATAATAGCTTACTGCGACCTTTTGTCTAAAATAATTTAGTACGTTGTAGGCAAAAATGCAAGGACCATGTTAAGCTACTACGAACACATTAATTGATATTGTAAGCAATAAAACGACAGTAAATGATAATTTTAGTAATAAAAATACTGTATTAGATAGAAATATGTCACAAATAGCATTAGATGCGTACGTTCGGTGGCACTCGTCTTCAAACTCGGGGACTGTCCCTTTAATGGTAGTTTTAGTTCGCATTATCTTTAAAGGCACTTTCCTGAGTCCCCAGTCTTCAAATGTTAATGCATTGAGTCTGATAAGTTGTCAAGGTGTCGTCGTATCCACGGTAACAACAGTCCTATTGATTTTAGAGCTTGAATAACCATTAGGCCTTCAAACAATTGGAACAATGCTTTTTTTGTCAGTGTCCTTGACTCCTGGGACTGAAAATAGACACAGAGTCCACTGATAGTGGCACTCTGCAATATCGACTTGAGAGTATATTTCAAGAAATTGCTCTTCGTCATTTGACGAAACTAGGAACAGACTCCACAGAAAAAAAAGAAAAATAAAAGGTGTTTTTTCAATTTGAAATTTGCGAACAAGGGAATTGATTCAATAAAGTTAGTAACATTCTTAGACACAAATCAGTTTCCCAGAATGTTCCACGCTATTTCAAATTTTAACAACCACCAACATTTTCTTTTGCCCATACGAACACAATAATTATTATCCAAAGTGTTCAATTATAGAAATGTTTTGCAGAACGTAAACTTGGAAAAACACGACATTACCTCTAATGCCCATCACTTTCCGAGTTAAACGTTTTTGCTACCAACTAGCTGGGCATTTTCTGAGATACTTTAGGGCATGTTCATTATATGCTGATTTTAAGCAACGCCATGTCCTTTCTGAGAAGTTGTTTCATTAGGGTTATAGCGTCCATCTATTGCAGACATTCGCAGACTATTTCATGATCCTGTCTATGGGAAAGTGCACATAAAAGACCCCTTGCTGTCATTCGTGGAAGAGTAGCCTATATGGCGGCAGCAGGTTTCCTCTGTGACCATGTGTCAATATAACCATGCGTCTTACATCCAATAACCTCTGATTTAATAAAACAAACTTTTTACTTTACTTTACCTTCTGCAAACAGTCGGAGCGATTTCTGTAAACCATTCTCTCGTTCTCGACCGTGTGGATATGTTCCGAGTATTCGTTGAGCTCTTTTAAAAGCTCGTTGACTCGCTTAGTCTCTTTGTTGATGATGTCCTGCTGGTGTAAGCAGGTGGCCACGAGGGATTCGACGAGCTCGGGGAGAGCTTTCCGTCGCTCCTTGACGTCGAAATGCTCCAAACTGAGCCGCGTCTGCTTCTCGAGGAATTCCACGTTCTCCAATACGACGTCCAGCTCTCCGTTAATGATGTCAAAGGTCATGTCGTCGGGTAGGTACGGCATGTTTTTGTATTTCCTGTCTCTCGTCAGGACCGCTTCAAGTTTGACGTGGACCCCGTACAGCTGCTGGCGAACGTTCGAGTCGGAGTTTGAGTCATGCGAGTCGTGCGACTCGGTGTCTGAGTCAGCCATCGACTGGTCTGGAAGGTCGGACACCGACTGGAGTCGTCGTCGTTCGTCGTTCAGTTGTTCCGTCAGCCATTTCTCCAGAGCCTTCTTGTCGCTCTGCGAGATTCGTTTGCTCGTGCCGAATTGGCGGTGAACGAAGCATCCGACTTTTTTCTTGGTGTCTGGTTCTGTGGTACACGGTGTATCTGTTAAAAGAGACCAAAATAACAACTAGAGATTTGAATGTTTTGTGAGATACAGAGACAGAAGAATTCATATTTCTTACACTCACGTGCGTGATATTGCTTTGTAATAACAATTCGATAAACAACAGTCGTTGTGTACGGGGTCACTCAGGTCATCCATGAGGTCACTGCTTAGATTTTCTCTTTCTGGATTTATATGAAATGGAATACTACACTTGCGTCCTATATAGTAAAATCTCTTTTTTTAAATGGGCAACATAAATAATATATTTAGCTCACATTTAAAAATTTCGTTTCAATTATAGACCTATTGTTGCATAACTATCATGACCGTTTTCAGTGAAATGTAAAACATTTTGGTAAATTTTTTTTTCTTCTCCCTTATTTGTATTTACCGGAATATATTTTTGGTAAAAATGTTGAAGGGTCACGGCATAAAATTAAGGTCGTTCAGGAAACCAAAAACGCAATTTTTGTTTGGCCTAAGCAAAGTTACATTACCAAAACCGAGTGATCTGGATGTGTCTTGTTTGACAGGAGCTCTGTGCTGGTTTGTGCTGTGCTGCGTTTTCTCCGCCTCGTAGCTGGACAGCAGGAGACTGGCCAGCCAAGGATAGTCGTTCTGTATCGCGTCCACGAACCCGTCAAACGCATGCGGACCGCGCTTCGGCAACAACTCGAGCATCTTCTGTACCTGATCCGTCCGGCACTTCTGAGCCTGAAAGATGAAGTTTGTCTCTTTAACACCACTGGAACACATTGATTTTTTTAATCAGCAGTTATTGGATGTCAAGAGACACCACTGGAACACAATAAAATAAAATATGTATGCGTTTCCAGACTGATCCTTAAAGATTTTGGCGGGGAACACATTGATTATAAATCGGCGGTTATTGGACGTCAGACGGATGGTTATATTGACACATGGTCACAGAGAAAACTCGCTGTCGCCGCTTCGTGGGCAACTCTTACCGAAAAACAGCAAGGGTTTTTTATGTGCACAGCGACTATCCTATAAACCAGTCGTGGATCGATCATTGGCTGGAAAGGAAAATAGTCGATAAAATGTTTTGCGTTGTGGAGGATCGACCCCATGACCAATCCCGCCACAGGCAGACACTCTACCTGTAGACTACGTTCCGCTCCCAAGCCTGAAAGATGAAGTTTGTTTGTTTAACACCACTGGAACACATTGATTTTTAATCACCAGTTATTGGATGTCAAGAGACACCACTGGAACACATTGATTTTTAATCAGCAGTTATTGGATGTCAAGAGACACCACTGGAACACATTGATGAGTAAAGATTAAAAATAAAATATGTATGCGTTTCCAGACTGATCCTTAAAGAATTTTGGCGGGGAACACATTGATTATAAATCAGCGGTTATTGGACGTCAGACGGATGGTTATATTGACACATGGTCTCAGAGGAAACTCGCTGTCGCCACTTCATGGTCTACTTTTACTGAAAAGCAGCAAAGCGTCTTTTATATGCACTATCCAATAGGCAGGATAGCACACACCACAGAATTTTATAAACCAGTCATGGATCACTGGCTGGAACGGAAAATAGCCCATAAAATGTTTTGTGCTATGGAGGATCAATCCCTTGACCCATCCCGCCACAGGCGGACATTCTACTGTACCTCTAGACTACGTCCCATCCCCTGACACGACTGGAACACATTGATTAGTAAGGCCTCCAGACCTGCTGTTCTGGTTAAAAGCGGAGGTTTCCCCAGAGTTATAAGGTGTACATGGCCCCATACCCTTTATACCTGTTTGACTAAACACAGATTTATTGTAAGGGAATTGTAAATGCTTTAATTTATTGTAATGGAGCTGTAAGGGCCTATTGAGTTTGTCACCAGAAAACCTGACAGTTCTAAACATGATGTTATAATGTTGGCACAGCTGGTATGACGTCATGCCTTTGAAAGAAACATTGCAGATAAAAATAATACAAACCTCCTATCTTGTGATATCATAATTTGCCACAGGTTCGGATTTTGATACTTTTATCAACTCGTACTGATAAATTATGTTATCACACGATTCTTGTGGAGTATCCTCTATATATTACAGCTGAATGTTTTTAAATGTAAAAGCCTGTAATGAAAAATGGTACCTTGATAATTTCGATCATACTCCACTCGAATATCCGACTCTCGTACATGTTTCCGATGAGGTCATCGGTGATGATGATGTCGCTCGACAGCTGCTTGTACATTCGCTGCAGCGTGGTGCGCTGGCATTCGTTCATCGTCGCGGAATAAATATATTCCTCTTCAGTAAATCTTTATTATGAATCCAAAGAATATGCAATCTACTCTCTGCGATTTTATTACATGTTCTAAATCAGCATTATTTTGTCTATTTTCTTAATTTAAACCAGATCAGTTTTATATTTTAAATTTGTTGTCATGTGTGACAATAAAAAAGCTAAGAATCCAAAGAATATACCTTCTCCACTGTGTCATGGTCTAAATGAACAAAATAATGTCTACTTGTCTAATTTCTTTAAACTAGGTCTGTTCTTTTATTTCCAATATGTTGAAACAATGTCATGCGTGACACTATAAAACCTGGTTAAATGTCGCACTCAAACTAAATCAGCCACTTGAAATATGTCAGGTTTTAAAAGCAGTTTTCAGTCTTCTTGCAAATTTCTTATGCATTCTTTTCAAACAGTTTATTTCCTTTTATCAAAAGAAAACTTGTAAGACCTCCTGTGGTACTTAATAAAACTGGTCTTAGCAGAGAGGTGGTCCTATTACTTGGTAACTATTCAATAATACATGTAGGTACATATTCTGGTCTTTAAAAATAGTGGGGTGAGCATATTACTGGGTCACTATTCAATAATAAGTACATATTCTGGTCTTTAAAATAGTGGTCTTTATAGTGAGGTGCTCTTAGAACTGGGGTGGTCATTAAGTAGGGTTTCACTGGTTTTATTGTTTCGGTGATAAAATACACTTCAAAAAGTTCATGAACAATTATTTAAAATAAAAAAAAAATTTAAAGTTTTTCTTGACTCATTGCTATTTTTCAACACTCACATATTCTCCATAATATGAAATCACGAATTCCGTTCTTTAGAATGTGTTACATGTATTCCAAAATTCCACAACAAAAACAAGTGAGGTCATGGTTTAAAACGAGCACTGTACATAACGCTGTTCCATATAAACCATATCTCGCTCCAATCCATTTCAAAAAAATGTTCAACTCTTTTTCCTTGTCCAATCGAACACAAGATTGTAAGGGTTTCACTGTTTGTGTTGTTTCGGTGATAAAATACACTTCAAAGAATGTGAACAATTATATCATTTGAAAAATATTTAAGTTTGCTTGACTCCTTGCTATTTTTCAACACCCACATTATTCTCTCTAATATGGAATCACAAATTCCTTTCTTTGCAATGTTTTATGTACATGTATATTCCAAAAGTTCACAACAAAAACAAATGAGGTCGTAGTTTATAACGAGAACTGCACGTACAATGTAATACTGTTCCATATACACCATATCTCGCTTTAACCCATATCAATATGTTTTCAACGATTCTTTCTTGTCCAATCAAACACAAGATAATTTATTTATTTTCTTAATAGAAGTATAAACATATTAAAATTATGACAAATCTCTTCCAGGCAGTTGTCTAAGTGCTGGCCGTCATTTGAGTGGCAGTTAGTTGTGGAAGACAATGTTTTGTTTCGCTAACGTGGTTGCATTGTATTATGTGTGCGGTGGTATCATGTTGCATATGTTCTTGTATACTGACGTCCAAAAGAAACTACACCAATAAAAAATAAAGTTAAGTTTGTTTTATTTAACGACACCACTAGAAACACATTATAAATCAGCGGTTATTGGACGTCAGACGCATGGTTATATTGACACATGGTCACAGAGGAA
>JAULBR010098504.1:0-11453 GCA_032355825.1 Melanodrymia aurantiaca
CTTGTTGTTTTTCGGTAAGAGTAGCCCATGAAGCGGCGACAGCGGGTTTCCTCTGTGAACATGTGTCAATATAACCAAACCATGTGTCTGACGTCCAATAACCGCTGATTTATAATCAATGTGTCTCTAGTGACGTCGTTAAATAAAACAAACTTTACTTTACATTAAATATATACAGGGTACTTGATTGTATGATATTCATCGTCTATAGTTTTAATGCTCTCCACATGTTCAACATTTCCTCTGTCGTACAAAGCGATGTTGCTGGTGAAAAGTAAATAATAAAGTGTGTTTGTTTGTTTGTTTGGATTGCTGATTGGAATGGGAAATAACCCAACAGTTCCATGGAGGACAAAGGCCGCGGTTTGTACGTTCTTGTCTGTGATAGAGTGCATATAAAAGACCACTTACGGTCTTGTCTGTGCTAAAGTACATATAAAAGACCACTTATTTGTTACTGATAAGCAGCGGGTTTGAAACTGTCCGCTATCGTACTAACACTAATGTCTGTCCTGGGTAGGCAGTCGAGGCAGCTGGACTGTGTTTCCAGGACAGACGTGCTTGAACCTTAATTTGATATAAACACGTAAATAAGTTATAACAACTAAATGTTGATATGTCTGTTCTGCTCTGCTGTGAGGCGGGGTGGGTGGGCTAGAGTGTGGAAAAGTACTTCTCTTTGTACGAACGTTACTATGTTCAAAACATTGGATGGTCCCTTAAAACATTAATAGCCACATGACGTCCGTGTTTACATGCCAGTATTAAACGGTGATATATTGATGTGTGTCACCGGGATATGCTGACTGTTTCACTAACACCTTTAATAACCACCGTTGTTACAGTTTAGTAATTATTCAGGAGTGCATGCTGTTAAGACTTCTTTTACTGAAATGACATTATGCATTTAATTGCGTTACCATGGAACTTGAAATTTCTAGTTTTTCATTTAGGCGTAGGTAAATAAATGGGTTTTTAGACAAATATACAAAAAACATTAATTTGAGGTTTCTACTCGTTCCTTAGATCTGTTATAAAAACTGAATGTCATACAGTCACCATATACTACTGCTCTTAATGAAAGCCGTAGGAGTAATTGATTTTTCAGTTATAGTATGAAAAAGAGTGATTTACCGCTGCTAAGGATACAGCTCTTGTAGTAAAACGGTCATTTTCCTCTGCTATGAATACCGTTATTGTAGAAAAGTAGGATTCCTTGTTTCCTAATGTAGATTAATGTACGCATTAATAGACGTCTAAATGCACTGGTATCGTTAGAACTTGTGTTTGGATTGAAGTTTACGGCGGGAGACCCTCATGAAAATAACCATATTTAAGCGTTTGAACGACTTTCCTTTGAGATAAGAACGAACGGCGGACAGAAATGAGTTCTACCATATTCTTCTCCATAACTGGTAATTATTCCACGATGTGTCCACACAAGACGTAATCCCGTATCACGGAATGAATACTCGTAACTTAATGACATATCTGCGACGTTTTCTCAAACTTGTTAAACAATCAACAAAGCAGAATCGAAGATATTGAACGCAAATTCCGCGATGGGAGTCATCAGATTGGCACAATTATGTGGGCTTATTTTTTGTTCTCAATTCACTAGTACGCAACCCGATGTTTGTTTGAGGCTGAGCGGCGCTGAGCGGCTTACCGTCCGTTGTGGCCAGTGTTTGTACGCGCTGTTTGAACACGCTATGAATCGCATTGCCCATATCAGTAGCACTTCCGAGTTTTCATCAGTCCCACGGTGCTGCGCTTCCGTGCTAACACTAACACAAGTCTGGGCGTGACTCGCTTATAATACAGCATTTGTTCTCCGCTTATATAAAAGTAAACAATTATCATTCAATATTTCAAGTTAACATGCGAAAACTGTCATTATTTTTCAATGCGTGGTATGTTTTTACGTGGGAGAGAGAAGGTAGGGTGAAGGCAAGAGAGGGGTGGTAAGAGACAGACAGACCCGTATTAAGCTTTCGTAGCTGTCACAGATAGGAGGTATCACTCATGAGTATAAACCTGTCAACTACCCCTTCCTCATATAGCCAAGCTTTAACAATTCTAATGTTCGGAGAAGACACACAAGTTAGCTTCCCGAGTTAATTCTAGGCGAAACTCTGCCTAAGACATAACAGACATTAATCCCGTCATTGTGGACATTCTGAGGTAATCTATTACACAGACCTGACATAGCATCCACGCTGAGAATGATGATTGTTTCCATAAGAATATAGTAATGACGCTGTGACGGGTGAATTATATTGCATATTTGGATTGGATGTTTGCGGAAACGGCTGAGCGATACTGGCGCTTCGTCTCGTTATATGCAGTATCAGGCCTTGCGAAATTAGCAAATCACGTAAAATCAATATACCATCATCTTTCAACTTTTCAAATCCCTTGCATAGTCAAATAGATACGATTTGTGAAGGTGTGGATAAAATAATATAATTATCTACAAACGTCAAAGAAAATGTAACAAAGTTTCTTTAAGTTAATAATAATTATACATGCCAACTGGAATTAAAGTTAACACATAAAAAGTGAATGTTAATAAAACTAGATTGACCGGTAGTAACTAGTATTGAGTAGAGGCATTTGTAAGGTAATGAGTTAACTGCTCCAACTTTAACATTAACAACGAACTTAAGTCACATGTGTAAATGCAAATACCGAACTTCTAAGTCAGTTGTTAGTTAGTCAGTTGTTAGTTAGTTAGTTAGTTAGTTAATTAGTTAGTTATATACTTTATAAAACTGCTTATATCCAATTGTGGTTCAAGCTGCCTAGATTTCCTATCAGGAGAGGAGTTAGTGTTAGCGTGAGAGGCGACACTTGCTACTCCTATTTTGGAAAGTAGCAAGGGATATTTTACATGAACTTCCCAGTTAGGACAGTATATTATACCACTGCCCGTGTTTACCAATAGCGGGACACTGACATGTGTAAATGGTGTACATCTACCCATTGAGACATGCTAGATACTCCACAGGGTTGAAGCAGGCGTAGTAGGAATAGAAGTCCGTAGGAATATAGGTCCGAAATAATGTATAATGCTGCATACCTAGGTCCTGGATTCCTAGTCCAAACCGGACTTGTAGGTAACAACTCGCTTTATGTGTCAGGCTATATGTTTCATTCCGTAAATATTCATTGTATTATGTAATCCGTTTTGTTACGATATTGCCGGACTTGCATTCCTGCCGGACTTCGTTCACTTTACACCGGAATGCAAGTCCACTAAAATCACAAAAATGGATTAAATAATAAAATGTGTTATAATAGGCCCGAGTCCGTTCTACATCGTTCCGGTCCTGGATTCTACGGACTAGGTCTAAAAGTACATCTATAGTTAGTCTTAATGTGAGTTTTAAACGAAAACAGATACGTTACATGTGCTATAATTATGTTTGGCGCGAAACGGGTTGGGTTGGGTCATTTTTGGTGTGCTTCCATCAGAAAACTGTTCAAGCACCTCTGACTTCGCTAGAGAGTTCTGTCCACGACAGGGGGCGCGAAACGCGATTGTCGTTTCCTTTATACCGGACACTCCTCTATGTCAAGTTTGCCAATCATATTCGCCCACCAGGAAGTACGTTTACGTCTGGTTGCGTCTTCGAGCATTGTTACAAGAAAGCTGACTCATGTAGATAACAGTGAGCTTCACACAAACCACTCGCTGATGCACTACAGACCTTTTACTGCCCTCTGTACAGTGTCATTGATGTATTGCCTTTCTAATACAGCGGACATTACTCCGCGCGCGATACAAACAAGAGTGCATCATGCATTATGAACTGTTATGCTCTGCTTGTAAATGTCCTCTTCACGTTTAACTGATCGCACTGTTGTGTGTAGTGCACGAGTGTTTGGAGTGTGTCACATTTCTCACGAATCATACATATAGTGTTCACATTTGAAGGAAGATACTTATCAATGCATATCACTGACATTGACAAATGAAGCCACTTGACATGCCGGTATTCGATTCAACTAGACGGCATGAGCACCGTTCTTGATTCAAATCAATGTCCTAACACACGGTGATGGCACATGGATGGAGAACATGACTATATCTGCACTTCTAATATATAATATGGTCAGTGTCGAGATGTTTTGGACGTATAATCCCAAACGTAATTTTCACAATGAAAAACAAACTGAGATAAGGTCATGTGGCTAAAATAGGTTATGTGGTGAACTATGGCAATGCCAAATACCGTTTAAAGTTTAACTAAATTGTTAACTATTAATATCGTGGCTTTTCATAGCTGGAACTATCTCCTAACCAGTGCAACCACCACATACACACTATGACCAATGTATTACTTGGCTAAATGATCTTGCCTAAAGAACACATGGTTTGCTTTTCATCAACTCTTTTGTCTCAATATGTCACGTGTAAATGCGATTTGTGTCCAGCTATTGTATATTCGTCACTTGTGTCACGATATGTCACGAGTAAATGCGATTTGTGTCCAGCTATTGTATATTCGTCACTTGTGTCACGATATGTCATGTGTAAATGCGATTTGTGTCCAGCTATTGTATATTCGTCACTTGTGTCACGATATGTCATGTGTAAATGCGATTTGTATCCAGCTATTGGACTTGTGTTGCATGTACGAGATCTAATGCTGGATTACTGCGCAACGTAGCAGTACAGTTTGATCATTTTGATCAGGTTCTGTCTTAAACTACAGCCAGTGGCTTTAAAATGACACCTGTAATCATCACTGCCATTAGGGAGTACAGACCAGCATTCGCTAGCTATATGTCCGTATACAATGGTGTGGATAACTCGGGATTAAAATAGAGTAAGCTCATTTGTGAAAGTTTGATGAAAATAGACTATGTGGGTGAGTAACAACGAATTAGACAAATACATTACGTGAGATATTTTATCAAATCATTTAACTTAATGTCACGTCTATGGACTCGAGTCTTGGCAATGGGATATTATATTACATAATTTGCGTTTAATGCACTATCTGTGTTCAAACTAACTGGACATCCACATCTAAATTGCATTTTAATGTAAACTACAAGGAACGTCAATTTATCCTACTGGTCATATTGACAACATGCTCTTCCTGTAATCCATAATGGTGGATACATACGACGTATTCCAGAAAGACTCTATAGTTACAATTTCACAATGATTAATTGCTCATTTGTCTTTTATTGTGCCAACAGATGTCTGATGACCCCCGAATGTAGTGACCCAATGTTTGAATTCACCGAGAGAGGCGGTGTCACCATGAAAGGAAAAGCTGAACCCATGATGTGCTACCTGTTGTCACGAACTAGCCAACCAGTGTCATCGACTTGTAATGGAAATGTCACGAACTAGCCAACCAGTGGCATCGTCTTGTAATGGAAATGTTGACAGGAACTAGCCAACCAGTGTAATCGTCTTGTAATGGAAATGTTGACAGGAACTAGCCAATCATGCCACCATCTTGCAAAGGAAATGTTCACAGGAACTAGCCAATCAGTGCCATCGTCTTGCAAAGGAAATGTTGTCACGAAATAGCCAATCAATGTCATCGTCCTACAATGGAAAGAACAGCACGCAGTGACCTCCTTACCAACACGTCTAGATGCTGCCCAGGAAGTGATGCACCTAATGACCAGTCACCAGTCTGGAATGTACATGATTATACATAATTATTCTGTGATCTAGTTTTTTTCTCCAATCCTTCATTCATTAGCGTATTTATTTAAATTAAAATACTTTGTTCTTCATTAGTGGGTGGAAATTAATTTGTAGATAAATGAGCTTCCTTATTACATCGTTTGTAATGTAATTGTTGTCTTCGGTCAGTATTGCAGACGGCAACTTGATGGAGCTCGTCACACCCAGATAGAGAGAAACCTATAAAAGTGAGACATTAATAATACACGGGTCTGTCGGTCTATCTGCGAAAACACCACGGTCATGGTTTCTACGACCTAACTAAAACGAAGCTTCCAAATTGTTGTATGAAGTCTGACTTTTGACTACTGAATGTTAGAAGAATATAGTTTTGTTAATATATTGAATTATATACATGTATACTAGGTGTGTATTAATTCCACCAATTAAACAAAATAAAACCTTTTGGGCCGAATTTATTGTTTGTTTTTCTATCACGCATGTAGAGATCACGTTTAAACACGGGTTTAATTCACAATCTATGAACAAGTTACAACACCTTGTATATAGTATATACACGCACTCGTTTATATCGATGACAGACTTAGATAATGGTTTCTGGCACGCGTCATTTTGTAGATGGTTTTCTGACACTCGTCTCAAGAAAATCAATCGATTGATTTTCTTGAGACAGGTGTCAGAAAAACCATCTACGAAAGGACTCTTGCCAGAAACTATTAATATATATTAACTTTCCAATCGTGATGATGCAAGGTTTATAACTTCGGCTCGATGTCCGCCTTTTGTGTTGTGTGCCGTGCAGCCACTGGTTCGGATTGATGTTCTGACTACAGGCGTTAATCCTCACAGCAGCGAGTCGCTACTGGAATAGTACTGAATTAATTAAAGATTACAATTTATGCCCACCTCAGACAGATAATTATGTTCATTAAACAGAAGATCTCAACAATAACATACAGCATAGATCCATTGCCATCCACCGCAGACGACTTCAATACACAGCAATTAAAATGGTTACTAACAACAGAATGTATGAAAGACAGAACAGTAAAAGAGACGTTCAGAATGAGACGGAGGAATGAAATGATGAATGGTTAATTAGTCTTGAAATATTATACGTCAAAACCATTGATATAGCCAATTCCGTATCTCTGCACACTGCAAGGTCGAAGGGAAATTAGGATAAAGTCGAGATTGCATTTACCCACGAATCACAGAAAAAGATGGTTATGGTACCAGAATTTTCCAAAAGGTGGCACCATGGTACTCGTTATAAGCATTGCCATTTTGTTTTTGCCCTGTTTTCACTGTTGCACAACGTTAACTTGGAAAGTCACGACATTACCTCTAATGCCTGCGACTGTCAGATTTAGCTCTTGTGCTCCCAATCAGCTGTGTATGTTATAACAGGTGATCTCTCTATTATGTCAGTTGATCGCAAATATCACGAGCAGCGAAAGATTAATTGGGACTATAACTGTAATCTAATAATGGATGCTGTCAAAGTATGTGCTAAACAATGGGCCAAATGTGAGCGAACCTGTTTAATTTCTATCGGAACGGATCAATTAAATACATACGTCATAATTATTGTCATTGGACGAACGTATAAGTTACAAAGGACGCCATGTGCTGCCATTAAATCCATATTATGAGGACGCTCTGTGATAAAAAGCCTTGCTGCTTTGCTTGGACAGTTTGTCATTGTGCACACTGACAAAGCCTTAAATAACATAATCATCATCATATGCAAACATCATTACATAAATGGTCTTTAAACGAAGCTGGGATAGGCAGTGCGCTATATATAAGGCGAATATGTTATTTGAGAATGAAATATGCGAAAATCACGCATCTGTTCTTCGTATATTGTCTTGAATCTAAAAGATGAAGAGATAACGTCGTGTGTCCCTTCCAAAGCTTCATAAGAATCCATACAAGGAGAGATACATTGTAGGATCGAGCGAATATAAAACACATTTCCTGTCTGAAAGAATAACCACCATCCTAGCCACAATCAATAATCGACTTTGTATATATGGGATTAATCACATGTGGATTATATACATGTAGAACTCAAAATACTTTCTTGAAAACACACTACAATTCAATTAAAAATATTCCAAAATTGGGGATAAGTATATAAAAAAACCTCAATGGCATTAATTGTGCTCCATTGGTAGCATATTAATATATTTATGGGATGGACCATGGGTTATCCTGTTACACGTCAAGCAATATTTCTTTGATTAAATAACATAATTATACCATGGTAAAATGATGGTATTACCCAGGTTACAGCATACCCTCCACACCCCTCCAGCAAATTTATATAATTATGGGTTCAAGCTTGTTCATATCCATAAATACTACTGATCTGTAACAATTTGGTTGAAGTTTTGATATCCAATCCACGATTAAATGACAAAAAATTCAACGCAAAGATAAACAAATCCGCGAATGTTTGATAATCTTAATACGTAAGCACATACACTAAAGGGCACACCCAAATACACACCCACCGATGCCACCCTGTATTAAAACAGATATTAGAAAATCTATAAAATATTGGAAAATGACTTGATGAAATTTTATTTGTTCAATCTATTGCTAACTATGGGAAGTTTGAAGAGGATACAACAATAAAGTTCATTTGTTTACCGACATAACTAGAGCAAATTGATTATATAATCATTTGCTAGTGGGTGTGAAACTCATAGTGATTTTGATACATGGTTTCAGAAGTTACAGCATAATTATAACCTCTATTTGATTAGCTGCGATGGATATTTTATATGCATTTGCTACCGAAAGACCTTTGGTATGTCAGTTGGAAGGGGACAAAACGACTGTTCTAATCCAACCGGTCCACTGATGATCGATCCGTCGACATCGTGCACCCCCGCGGACACTGTAGCCACATTAGTAGATCTCACTATGATTTAAAGAGTGAAGCTGATTGGACATCGACAACAAAGCAAAAAGAATCGTGTTTATGTCTCACGTTACTACTGGAACACATTGATTATATTGACAGTGGCATGGCGGGCAATGAAAAGGCAGATTTAGCTGCCAAGTCTGCTTTGAATTTGCCTCGTGCCAAGATGGGTATCCCATATACCGATGAGAAACACGATATTGGCAAATAATTATATTTTGTGTGATTGGCAAAGTGTTTGGTACAGTACGGGGGCGAACAAGCTTCATTCTGTCAAGCCCGTCTTGGGAGAGTGGCAGTCCTTCTACAGACGGAGCAGGAAGAATGAAGTAGTCTTGTGTCGTTCTCGTATTGGTCATACGCATTTTGAAGAAAGATTCTCCACCTCTGTGTGACGACTGTCAGTGTACATTGACAGTGCGTCATATTTTGGTGGATTGTGATCATTTAAAGCCAATTAGACAGAATGTGTTTGGTAACAGATGCGTGATGGAATCTTTTAGGTTCCACCCTCATCGTGTTCCTTCGGGAAACTGGTTTTTATTCTAAATTTTAGCAAAATTTAATACTGTTTTTAGTTTCATCATTGTTTTTAGTTTTCATTATTTTTTTAGTTTCATCATTGTTTTAATTAAAATATTGTTTGTACGGTGCTGGACACCGGTTTCGCTAGTTCTGTGGGGGAAACCGGATTTTTTATATTTATTATCATTTACCATGTTCAGACACCCAATAGCCGATTTATTTTTTCGTGCTTGGGTGTCGTTAAACATCCATTCATTCATTCATTTCCCAGTATTGCCCCCACAATATTCTATTCTACATGCTGCGACGACATTGTGTTTACAATAAAAGAACAATTCATATACTGTTTGTATAAGTTTTGATCAATCTCTGGTATCAAGCAGTTATGTAGTGTATGCTTCAACATTAGCCAACACCAACAAACTAAAGCTCAACAGTGTTTAAAACAGCGGTATCCACATGGTTCTAGAGGTAATGAAGTCAACACCAATCGATGCAATGGAGAAGACGGTAAATATTCAACACCAATCGATGCCATGAAGAAGACGGTTGATATTCAACACCAATCGATGCAATGAAGAAGACGGTTGATATTCAACACCAATGAATGACATGGACAATACTTTTGATATGCAATACACATGGATACAACGGAGAAGACAGTTAATATTCAACACCAACGGATGGCATGGACAAGACTTTTGATATGCAATACACATCGATACAATGAAGAAGACGGTTGATATTCAACACCAACGGATGGCATGGACAAGACTTTTGATATGCAATACACATCGATACAATGGAGAAGACAGTTGATATTCAACACCAACGGATGGCATGGACAAGACTTTTGATATGCAATACACATCGATACAACGGAGAAGACAGTTGATATTCAACACCAATGGATGACATGGAGAAGACAGTTGGTATTCAATAGGAGTCGATGCAGTGGAGAAGACAGTTGATAGTGAACCACTGCTGAACAGAAACCAATACCTCTAAAAGAACCACATCAAAACCAAAAGGCGTAACCACCTTGAAAAAGACTGCCCTCTTATGGATATTATTCAACCCTATAGTCAATCGCCTGCAATACAGAAAGCAATAACATTGGAGTATATCAACTAGGTGTACCCAGAGGCAGACAATGCCTGGGGATATTATGACCAGTCAATTTGTAATCAATCCAGGCGAATTATTCGAAATAATTCAATATATCAAACACAGCTTCACATAAGTAAACTCCTATAATATCCACGCGTTTTACAACGGAACTTAACAACAAACGAAAAGAATTGTTTTAGTATAGGGCTTATCCAGCATTACAACAAATCACGCATTGACCAAATTCACTTTATTTCTAGTGAATGACGTCATGCGAAGATGGAAAAAAAGATGACATCATACATCCGTTTTATTACAAGCGTTTTCATTGAATGGATATTGCTATGATAAGAAAGGAGAATAGATTTCTGTAATAAAATAACAATAAAATTATTTATAGATAGTCGTCATAGGAGTAGTATTAGATTAGGGATAATATCACTGTGTTTCGTTGTTCACTATACCGATTTATCACCAAATTTGTGGATTTATGGACTCGATTTAAAAAAAAATCGTTATAGTGAACAACAAAACACAGTGATATTATCCCCTAATTACACCGCCACCTCACACACTATTCATGTTTGAACATTTAAAATTTATATAGTAAAAAGACATATTTTGGTCAAAAAGTCTGAAAGGTGGATGGGGGTGGGTGTGGGATGGTATGGCTCCCGCGGCCCCTCCCTGTTCCGCAGTCCCTGGGACATTTGAAATCGAATAATTACTGATTAACAAATCAATGTGCTTTTAAAAGTGAACTTTCCATTTTCCTAATAATATATCTATGAATAAGTAAAGTTTGTTTTATTTAACGACGCCACTAGAAACAAATTGATTATAAATCAGCAGTTATTGGATGTCAGATGCATTTTTTTTTACATATTCATTTTCTTTTTACGTTGGTTTGGAAATTTCTGTTACTAGATCCTTCATTGCCGGGACCCCCTAAATGGATTTTCTGGATCCGCCACTGGTTATATTGACACATGGTCTCAGAGGAAACCCGCTGTCACCGCTTCAATTTGAGTATGATTTCAGTCTTCACACCATAGCCTTAAATACTGGCCTGATAAAACTTCGAGTATTGGTTCATAATGATTGGTGATAATGTTCTGGTAAATAGATATTACATATAGCACCATCTCTAATACGTGGGGTATTTTATAGGGGCAAGAATACCTAAAATGTCATTGGTGTTAC
>JAULBR010098515.1:0-11452 GCA_032355825.1 Melanodrymia aurantiaca
TTATATGGCCCAATTTAGGGTCCTTTGTGAACTTGCCCATAAAATATATGGCTTTTTAGGGCTAGATCATCAAAATATGGACTTTTTAGGGAAACCCTTCAAATTTAGGGCCTTTTCAAGCGTGTATGAACCATGTTATACCACCTCTGTGGTGAAGTAGTTAGACCACTGGGCTCTAGACTGGTAGGTACTGGGTTCGAATCTCACTCATGGTATGGGATTTTTAAACTCGTTACTTGCTCCAACACTAGTGAGTGCTCTGCAAGGCTTAATGGGTAGATGTACACCATTTACATGTACACCGGCCAGTGTTCCACTACTGGTTAGCAAAGGCCATGATAAGTAGTATCCAGTCTGTGGAAGAGTGCATATAAAAGATTCCTAGCTATTTAGTAATAAGCAGTTGTTTCCTCTCGGATAGTAACTTCTGTCCTGGGCAGGCAGTCTAGGCACTTAATTGTGTGACCATGACAGATGTGCTTGCTTGAACCGTAGCCGAATACAAGCGCATAAGCTACATGTTTCAAATCCCCCCAATGCATAAAATTATCACCATAAATTTCCAAGTACTAATTGTTTCCACAAACATGCATGGCATGATGATTTAATGTATAAAATTATCATCATTTTCCAAGTACTAATTCATGGGAGAAATGGTTCTCATAATTGGTACTCTCCGTACCAATTGCAAAATATCGACAATAATAAAGATTGTCTTGTAAGCACTCATTGTTAGCAGCAGAACTGACTGGAATTGAATACAATACAAGGTAACAATATCTGTATTTGCAATAATAGAGATGGTCTCATCAGCCTATCGATGTTAGCAACAGAACAAGTGACTGGAATTGAATACAAGGTAACAATATCTGTATTTGCAATAATTGAGATTATCTCGTCAGCCTATCGTTGTTAGCAACAGAACAACTGACTGGAATTGAATACAAGGTAACAATATCTGTATTTGCAATAATTGAGATTGTCTCGTAAGCAACAGAGCAAGTGACTGGAATTGAATACAATACCAGGTAACAATGTACGCTGTGACCGATCACCTTGCTTTCTTCCTCGTCTTCTTGCCTGACGGTGACACAGTAGAGCCGGCAGCTCCCACTATGACCTGCCCGTCCTGGATCTCTTCCTGGGAGACCTCCGTGCTCGTCGACAACGTGTGCTGAGCCTCCAAGTAAAACATGATGTCTCGCAACTGTTCATTCAAATCCTCAATTTTCTGGTGAAACAAATAGTGATTATGCTGTAGGATTAACACTCGGTGGCTATTCTACACAAAATATTGACAGTAATGTAAAATCTGTCACAAATACTGCAAAACTGGTAATATTAGCGGCTGTAGATTTGTTTGCGATTTTGAAAAAACACGATATGTAATTTTTGCATTGCAAAAGAGAATTTTATAGGGTTTTTTTTAACACCATATATTGACACCCAATAGCCGATCTTTTTTTTTCGTGCTGGAGTGTCGTTAAACACTAACAATATAATAATTATAATAATAATAATGCAAAAGAGAAATTGTCATATTTATAATAGATCTGTGTTATTGCTATGGTTTTTTCACTGAATTATTTGAAGTTTAAAGTCGCTTCAGGAATATTTCACCTATATGCGACTGTTGGTTTTTTTCACTGTGTGGCTGGACAAAATGTGGGGGAAATCGAATGGTAATTACACGCAGGAGAGTAATTTAAAAGAATGTTTGCATGTTAACAGAATGTGTATTGCTATAATAATAATATTGGTAAGCAAACCTTGTCCTTGGCGTTGGAGATGAGTTCGAGGTTATCTTCCAGCTTGGTGACTTTCTTCTGCCAGAGTTGCTGATTGTCACGCAGACACTGGTTCAAATCCTTCTCTTCCTGCAGATCTTTCAACACCTTCACCAGCTTCGAGTGGTACTGAAATACACACAGCCAACAGTCACAGTCACGTCTGTATCAGTTAGGAATAAGCTGTATTTCACAATACTTATGGACTATACATAAATGTCAATGTGCTACGCAATTCGAACAATGATCAGAAGGAGTGGAGAAGGGGAAGTGGGGTAAGGCCATGTTCGGATTGCTTTTTATGTTAAGACATCAGTCCACTGTAAGTTGTTTAATGTGTGATGTTACGATTACAACATGTATAAGAGGAGGGACCGGGTCAAACCCAATCTTAGCTTTGTTCAGATTGTGAAAAACATTGACATTTATGCACGGTCCCTTATTCCATGAGCAGTACAAGTCGCATTTGTTTGCACCATATTTGACAAGAAGTTTGATAAACATTCCATAACAAAGTTAAAAAAATCAATACACTCTTAACATTAAATTGAAATCGTGTTATATGGCGAGTAAAGGATAGAAATTGTTTTTGGATAGCTACACTGGGCATCAGTAACATGTCTCCATGAAGCTAATTTTGTTACAAATTGATCTCGTAGTTAAAAATCAGTTAATCAAAGCAGTCACGTAGGTGGTCCTATTTGAAGCTCATGCTATCTTCCATCTATTGACTTACATGAGTGCACTTCTTGTCCAGGCCATGCTTCACCTTAGTGACGTCGGCAAACTGGTTTTCAACACTGCCCAGTTCTTGAGATGTTACCTTCCATCTTCTTTCAGCTTCCTCTACCTAAACGGCATAAATAATCACGTTCAACAGAATGCAGATATGTTTTGAAATGGACATATTCTTTTATTCTCAAAAACAAAGATGAACCTATGTGCAGAGAATGGGTTTATTGTTAGCTATAACTTATTTACGTACTTATATCCAATTAAGGTTGAAAGCATATTCGACATGGTTAAGCAGTACCTTTTCGTCTGCTTCTTTTAAAGTTTCCTGCATCTGCTTCTCAAAATACTGTCGCTGTGATTCCAGCTGTGTTGTGAGTAGATATGTGTACTGCAAGCAAAGAATCGACTTAGTAAGCAATACAAACATCTGGCTATAACAACTAAACAGTGAACTCTCTAAAATAACAACCAGGTCCAAGCCTATATTTAGGATTTTCCTTTTTTTTCATAATAGCAAATATTTAATTAGCCCATCACAATAATGTAAAATTCAGTACATTGTATCTTGGTTTCCCTTAGATCCATTATATATTTAGTAATACATAATTAACAAACAGAAGATATTCATGTATCAACCAATAGTAAACTGCATTAGATCTGCATATCAATCAGACATAAAATATCTATTTTGTTGCAGTGGTATGTTCATTAGGTTTATACATGGTTCATAACATATGAGTGAAATTTATTTAATCTGATTACAATGAACATACTTCCAACGTCAAAGAATCGAGTTTCTCTTCTCTCAGAAGGTTCCCCCCTTCATCAACTTCAACCAGTTTCCCATCAGATTTGTTCTGAACCAGTCGATGCACATAGTTATCACCAGCGTAGTCCCACACCTGGTTACTGCCGAGCTGCATCACGTATGTGTGGTTCGTGTCCTGGAAGTGTCTGAAACAATGAAATAACACGAATAGTTAATATAAATTATATATTCCCACACCTGATTACTGCCGAGCTGCATCACGTATGTGTGGTTCGTGTCCTGGAAGTGTCTGAAACAATGAAATAACACGAATAGTCAACATAAATTATATATTCTCACAGGAGGTTCCAGTCAAACTGTATCACGTATGTGATTCGTATCCCGGAAGTGACTTGACAGAGAATTGAATTGAAGTTTAACCACACGCCAGCACAAAAAATATATATTGGCTATTGAGTATCAAAGTGTGTGATGAATAATAAAAATCAGTGTGTAGAGCCAATATATAAATAATCTATGGTGAAATCTACAAAGAATAGATTACACAATTCCTGTTAAAATTACATTGCATCATAATATCTGAACAAAGAACACGTAAAATGTGTCTGGAGTTAGTAAATTTCTCGATGGAATAGCGTTTTGAAATTCAGTATTCCTTGTGAATATTTTTTTAAAATTTAATTTCGACCCCTGACATGGAAACTGTACTGTGATGAAATGTAAAAAAGTGGACCACTAAGAAGAAGTAAGAGTTTACCTGTAAGCATGCAGTCCCACATATCTACCACAGGCAACATAACCACAGATCAGACAGATCCAGAGACTCTGAAATAAATGAAGTTGTTACTAGTTATACATTGTCTACAACAATTATTATTACATCTGAAAATTAGTTTTCAAACTACACATGTACTTTTGAACCAAAATTAGGATAAAAAATTTTTTTTACAGTATTCTTTAATACCTTTAGAATATAATTAAAATATGAGTTGATAATCAAAATCAATTAGCATAGAAAATAGTATTTGTTGTGTGGGCAATAATAAATATGTAAAATATCTTTGAGCAAACGTATCTAATTTCTTGCCTAGAAAATGTATACTTAGATATAATCTTATTCAAATACCCACACATTTGGCAAGATATTAATTAGAAATTTGGGCAAAACAAATCTAAATGACCTTCCTATGTATTTATTGAAAATAATCAAAGTAATCTTGTACACTGTGATGTAAAATATAATTCACCTCGTGTGAGCCACACTTCATGCAGTGGTTGTCAGCCACTTCCTCCGGAGTCTGGCAGTAACGACAAACCGGGCAGCTACAAGTATAAAACAGAGTGTAACATAAAAAACCTCGCCTTAGGCATTCCTTCTACATCTGGGACACAGGTTGTTAGAGGCTAGAGTTTGTGCCTACGGGTTTGTTTGAACCTTGATTGGAAAAAAGCATGTTAATTGGTACATACATGTACATACATAAAAAGAAATAAAATTAGTTGAGAATCATTTACAATATGTGGATTCTGTCTTTCATGGACCCACATCAAACTTAACAACACATACTGTACATGTACACTAGCTGGTCTGGGCAGAGTATCAAATTATAAAGTTTTTCTAGTCTTAAAAACCCTCTTTGGACTATAAAATACATTTATATCTAGTTTACTTTAGAATATAAAGTTCTGTAAGATTATAATTTGATATTTCTTATATTAGTTTGTATACCAGGGGAGGTAACACTAATATCAATTTCGAATATTTATAGATCTACCCAAATTGGAGTTAAAAAATAGAAATGCAATTGTTATGTTAATGGATACTGATCATTTCATGAACAGACTTTATTTAATGCATTTGATAAGTTGCATAGTAATAATATATCATGTTTATGCTTGTATTATCTATGTTGACCGTAAATACCTCACCTAGTATCACCCCACTTGGCAATACATGATGTATGAAAAGCATGATTGCATAACACAGTCAGGACACCATCAACCGACTCATCCTGAAACATTTAAAACAGTGTATAAATATAAGAGCAACATGAGCTAGCCGGTCTGTTGAAAAGTTACTTATAAAAGATCTGTGGTTGCATACTTAGTGCTTAGAAAAGAACCATGGTTGCATACGTAACAGGGTGCAGTTTGTTTTTAAATTTGTGATTAGCAGTTTTGGGATTGGAAAAGCAACTAGTGGAGTTTGATTAGCACTTATATACAATGAGTAGTAATATTGCACTGCGATCGCAAGATTTTGCGATGTAAATCCGGTCATTTTGCAGCCTGCTTACTATACTTATTGCTTAGAAAAGAACCATGGATGCATACTTATTACTTATAAAAGATCACTGGTTGCATTCCTATTGAAAACGTGACAGGAAGTACTGCAATACGAAAACTCTCTTCTGTTTTAAGTCTGAAGTGTGCTCCCCATTGGGGTGAAAATGACACAATGTTAGGATTGATTAAATTACGAAAAAGAAAAAGTACATTAGATTCGAATAATAATCTAAGTATCAAATAACTTTAAAAGTAGACTGGTGAACTGGAAATAGTAGACTATTATTGAGACTACTGCCCTAGAGCTGAACAAGAAGAAAAGGCTAAAAGAAATACACATATCTGCCTAAATAAAAGACTCAATTATCAGCATATTTCAATATTGATCACTTACCATTCTCTCTAAACAAACTGGGCAGTTTGGCAACTCTGTCAGACCAGGAATGGGCAACATACCACCCTGGAAGATGAAAATGTATGGAAAATTATTCTATTTATCTACTAGTACAGTATTATGGCAAAGCATGTTTACAGAAAAGAAGCAATGAAATATGAATGCAAGGACACATAAAATACAATTATTTGTAACTTGAGTTATCATAACAAACACAAAGTTGGTATAGTCTATAAAAATAGGAACCTTCCTTGTACATGTGACAGATGTCATTTCTTTTATCAGAGCATCGGCCCAGTGGACCTGTTGGGTTAGTTTCCATCCCAACCAGTGAGCTATGAACTATTACATCAAAGTCTGTGGTGTATGCTATACTGTTTGTGGGATTGTGCTCATAAAAGATCCTTAGTGATATCGATAAGAGTAATCTACATGTATGTAGTTACAGTGGGTTTCTTCTGAGGCCATGTGCTGACATAACTGTGTGTTTGTGACATTGAATAGTGAATCAATTTGTTCCAGTGGTGTTGTTAAACAACTTTATATCAACTGCGTTCAGGCCTACCTCTGATTCCTTCATGATTTCTACTCTAGCCACGTACACAAGGTGGCAGATATCATTTTCAATCGAGTTGTACGGTTGATTGTTGTAGTTTTCATAGAACTCATCCGCCAACGGCTGAAACAAATTTAACACAATATTATTTACTCTATTAGTATTATCATGTGGTATTATTTAACATCATCATAGAAATAATAGTAGGAAGAATAGAAGAAATAATATTAATATGTGCCTAAAGAATGCATCCTTAAGGCTTTCCATCTCAAAAAAATGCAAAATCCAACAGAGCACAAAACATTATTTTGCTTTGAGTTTGATGTTATAGAAATCTAATAAAAATATTATATCTTGGACAGTCAAACATGACTGTACTGGTCAAACATGACTGTACAGATAATAAATTCTTCTAATGTGCCATTCAATTTTATGAATGACTGGGTTGGCCAAGCGGTTATTGCCACTTACAGTGTATACACATATTTATTATTTTCATTTTAACAATACGTTGAGAGATCCAACAATAACGTTGCTCAATCTTAATTTTGATGTTATTTCAATGTTTATTAGTGTGTTAAATATGAATGTTATCACCATCATCAATGTACAATCACATCACTGTGCATTCCTCACCTGATCACGGAACTTGAGCAGCACCATGTACTGGTTGGGAGTTGCATTCCGTATTATTCGCATGTAGTCTATTGTTGGACTGTATGCAAAATATTAAAAAGAAAACCAATTATATATTGTTAATGTAGAATAAGAAGGGGATTACAATAATGTTTGTATATTACATTTATTAAACAAATCAACGAACTATCGGCCAATTTCAGTCTCATTGCAAAGATCATCCTGGTACTAATTATTGAAGGGGTTGGATACTTGGTCATCATTGTATAAAATCATGGTACAAATAATTGAAAGTGTTACATAAACATAAGGGAGCTAAAACAATCTGTCGGTACATTATTGTTCTAAATCTTCACTATTTGACATGAATCTTGTACCACACGTAGTAACTTTCGTGAAGCGTGGGGAGTCACAATGAAGTAACATTGGGCTAGCTAGGTTTTGTATCCTTGAGCTCAAGTAGTATTTGCAATCATACATGTATTACAGTGTTCAAGTCATTGGAAAGGAAAATTTAATTGTCGAAAGAAACTGGCAATACTTTTTACATTTATAATAATATTCCATAACTTGCAAATATATAACTTTAGAGACCTATTGCATATATCATGATAATTTTGTAGTGGCTATCTTAAAATCACGGTCCTAATAGAGGCATTATAGCCTGTTGACCAATCCCACCAAAAAAGACAGAATAAATATTGTTTAAACCAAAATGATGGATGAATAAGCCTCATTATTACTAACATCGTTGGAGCGACAAATTTGAGAAGATCGTGGATCGTGTAGGATGCGGGAACACCTAACATGCAGATCATCTCACTGCGAGCCACACCAGCATCAAGAGACTTCCTTTCTCTGAAACGATAACACTGCATGTGATCACTGATTACTAATAACGGATGCACTGTCGTACATTCTAAACGACCATCACCTGGCAACTGTAGAAAAAATATACATGTTACGTCGTGTACAGTGTATATACACGGCTCACCCTGAGGAAATATTTTCTTCCAGCCAATTTTTCAAAAATGTTCTTTTCAGAATAATGGTTAAAAAGAGGATAAATCTAACAAAATATTGGCTAATTGGCTACCTACAGGATGAGCCCTAATATAGGTGATGATAAAATAGTTAAACGGAGAAAAAGTATTCACGATCAGAACTTTGTGCTACACAGAGCATGACATCAAACATTGGAATAGAAACAGGTCTGGAAATGTTGACATCGTGCGGCAGGTCATGACCTTTATCAAGCGGTTGGTCACATTGTAGCGACTAATAACATAATTACATGGTAGAATGTATCATGGCAGTGTTAAATCAAAGAACACAATATTTTGGTACTTTACCCATCCTTGTATATATGTAGAATTCCCTTAGTGCGTTCCACACACGGATTGCCCGAAAAGAAGTTGATTGATGGTGGCAGTCTGGGTGTCGGACTGTGACTCTTGGGATGTATGGTGGTACTGCTGCGTCTCTCACTGCCAGAGTCATCATGACTTACAGACGATTCCCTCGACGGCACAGGGCAGAACACCTTGTCCTCATCATCAGGTGCAGATTGCGTCACTTCGACCGGACTACCTTGTGAAGTCCCAGGAACACAATCGTAAAGTGTTGTGGATTTGACCGGCGTTGTTCCATCTTCTGTTTGATTCAAACTAATATCAACATGGGACTGCTGATCTTCTTCAGGTTTGTCAGTCGTAACATCTTTTGTATTGGTCTCTGCTTCTTCGCTGCTCATTACTGATTCATTTTCTTCACATGGGTTATCTGGTACAGAGTATAAAAAATAGGTATTTAAAAATATATACAACATTTAGTTGGTTTTAACATAGTTTGATATTAAATAAAGGCAATTCAGCATTCAAAATTCGTTGCACAATTGGCAATGCAACTGCATAAGCTATTGCAAAAGTGATAACTGATTGGTGTAAGCATTTTATTGTTGTCACCCAAAACATTTTTTATAGGTTTTACAATTTTCTGTTTCCTTCGCACTCACAATCGATTCCTTGTTGTCGACTGAAGTGCTTTAAATGTTTTAGTTGAATCAAATTGGCTGTTTCCCAGTATTTTCTTAAAAATTGCCATCGCTTCATGTGGCAAAACAACAATGTCACAGAAATGTATTTGAACACATATTACATACATACAATATACATGTATATGAAAGTACTTAAGTCATTTAAACAGTAATTATTTCTTTTCCCACTTAAAAATAAGAGCCGTACTAATAAATATTCCTAATTTATTTAAAACAGTTACATTTCTTGTGTTTATCAGGATTGTAAAATCATAATTATAGTAGGCACCTGAAGGAAAATATGTTTCTAGAGTTATGTTCAAATGTTCTCGCAATCCCGTCGCCTCTAGAGTCAGTCTGTGGAAGTCCTCCGTTTTCAGGCTGATAGAATCTTTCACAGTTCCAGTCACTGCTGCGTAGCTCAGTTTCTGCTGACTATTATCCGAGTCAGAGTGTTCACACAGACTCGGTTCATACAGAGGAGCTGAACAAAATAATCAGGAAATTAGTCATGAAATATTATGCAACAAGTAAGAACCTCAAAGTGAATATATTTAAGAATTATTCGGAAATGGATAAAATGTTTAGTCGACATAAAATTATAAGCAATAAGCTAATAACATGTAACTTAAGTAAACGTTAATTTTAATAACGAAAAATACTCTATTAATGAATTTAATGTAGTCAAAATATCTTACAAATATAATTATATGCGCACATACGGTAGTTCATGTCTTCGAGAGTGTGCACGCACCTTTGATTGAAGTAACTACGACGTAGTTTGTTATGAAATGTTACTATCAGTATCATGATTCATGGGTCTAAAACTAAACTTGTCTAAAATCTAAGGGTTTCATTTTAATCAGTTAATCTCACCGCAATATGGCTCAAACGCAGTTGGTACTTGGCAGCTATCGGCAATCTCAAGCCGAAACACAACCAGAGAAATGAGCATTTGCTCAAATTAGTAAGAAAATGTACACTTTTTCTGTTTTTAATACATTCAGGAAGTGCAACGTTATAGAAAAAACGAAGAGTATTATACAAGGGACATAACTCTAATATACACGACACAAAACATTATGGTAGGGCTACTATGCCAATGGATAGTCCATGTCGATTTATGGACTATGCCAATGCAGTATCAATGAATAAGAAGAAACGTCTATAAGGAAAACATGTTCAACTCTTTGACAATAGTTTTAAATTTATATACACCCACTATTCGATGTCGAAATAGTGATGAAACATAGTGTTCGCAAAATTTATGTCTTCCCATTTTTAACCGATGTAAAAAATAACGACAAAGGTGTATTGAAATTTTTAATCAGCCTCATTTATTAATTTCAATGGAGAAAATGACTGTAGCATACATTTCCTCAAGTAGGCCTATAATTATTCTGAAGTTTTGACGAATCTACGAGATGCCAAGTAGGCCCAGGCGAGTAGCCAGGCTCTAAAAATATGTACTCAATTTCGTTTTCTACAGTTTGGTCGACGGGGGTGGGGGAGGTGCGGAGTGTCGAGCGTAGCCCATTGCAAAAGTGTCTGCCTGTGGCACGATGGATCGAATCATCGATCCTCCACAGCATAATACATTTTATGACTTGTTTTCCGTTCCAGCCAGTGGTGACTTGCCCACGGCTTGTTTATCAAATTCCATGGTGCTCTATCCTGTCCATGGAACAGTGCACATAAGAGACCCCTTGCTGTTTTTCGGTAAGAGTAGCCTAGGCCGCGACAGCGGGTTTTCTCTGAGACCATGTGTCAATGTAACCATGCGCCTGACGTTCAATAACCGCTGATTAATAATCAATGTGTTCCAGTGGTGTCTTCAAACAAGCAAACTGTATCACTATGTTGGGTAGGTTGTCTGTACATATTTATGATTTAGATTTTGTATTTATCTAGTCATAACAAACAGTATGCGCACTAAAAACCTATATTGGCTGTGTAGTGCAGCAGATAAACCCATATATTGGAAGGTATTGTGCATTTTATGGTACAAGCATGAAATTTGGTACAATGATTCTGGATACCATAACGGTCATTTTAAGATCGAGACCCATCTTGAAGGTCACTCGTGATGACCTTGGTGGCCATTTTGAAATTAGCTCTGTGCGTAGCTGATTTTTATCAATTGTGGTTGCTGTACCATCATTATTTGCATACATTACGCCTGTTTAATTAGTAAAACTATCTTAATATAATGTAGACATGAAGTATCCATACTATTAACATCCAAGATGGCCGA
>JAULBR010098526.1:0-11452 GCA_032355825.1 Melanodrymia aurantiaca
ATCTCTTTAAGATCCATCACTTTCAACTAGTTTCATTGCTCTAATTTAAATTTAAATTTTTCATCTGGGGTTGCTACCAGTAGTAGATTTTTGGTATGGGCTAGTGAAAATTATCTGTTTTCCCATCATATAGACCAATATCTCAACCTCAAATATTTTACAAAACTTAGTTCTACGTCACATAATGTTTCAAAACTCACAAGAACAAAAAGAGTGCAAATCCAGAAATATAGAAATTCCTCTGAGCTCGAAACAACTTCATCTGCTCCATCATCCGAGCTTCTGTATGGATCTTGAGATCTGGTTCATCGTGGCCAGTATGCCTCTGTGCCTCCCGAATGGCATCTATAAAACATTGATATAAATGTATGTAGAAGTATATAGATGTAAATATCATGTACTCCATCGTACAAGGTACATGTATGCCTGAATAAGTCCTTGTGAGAACAAGTTTTTAGGATAGAAATATATATTTTTTAAATGTTTCGTTTTACAACATACCTGTATATGAGTATTATGACATTGTATATTTAAGCACTAACAGTTTTTATTGCTAAAAAGAATGTATATCTTCCTTGTGGGCTAAATGCGATTATTGATACATAATTAATATATGCACTGTACATGTACAATGTAGAGAAATGTATAATTATGTACATTTATATGCAGTTTCTTTTAAATACCCTCAATCACCAAGCTTGGCACCAAACATTTCCACTCTGCTGAATCTCCAGACAATAGAGTGGCCTTAGAAGTGTTTGAACTAATTAGCTGCAGGTGTTGGTAATGTATTGGTGTTTCCTCTTCTGTTTATATGCAAATGAATGGTGAGTGATTTTCTTTAATAAAAATTCTAGCAAAGTATTAATTACTGAATTACATATAATCTGCACTCACCAACAAAAAGGAGACCAAGGATTGCAATAAATACATTAAAGTAAATATGTCCATATGTAGTGAGGCTCTGAATCAGTCGTGATCGAAATATTTTCTGCCACCTGAAATATAATAAAAAGATTGACTATTTAAACTTAAAGCTCATTTTCAGAGTGGATATTGATATGTTGAATACCTTTAAAGACAATTTTTTAAACACTTAGAAATGTACATAATTTAGGAACATTAGTTGTTAATTTTTGGTTCCTGAAAACCTACCCAAAATGTCTACCCTCAAAAATACTCCAAAACCATTTTCAGCTAGCCCTTCTCAACAACCTGTGTCCAATCACAATTATCGACAAACCTCTGAAATTATTTTGAGTTTGTCAACTAATAAAGCAGACACTTTCCTTTTTCCATTAGCTGCAATAAAAAAATCAGTATATATGACATTAAAGACTTCGGGGCTAGCAACTAGATTTGGTGTACCATCAGAAAATGTATTACAAAATTGAAATATACGATGATTATGTATACAATGAAATATATATTGTATATATAAATGCTCAGTAGTCCTTACCTGGTCGCAGATATGAATGGCAACAACAAAATAATCAGGAAACCAATCTCAGCATAGAGGCAGGTAGCAATAAAGGTCCACTGTAAACTCATGGTAACTGAAAAACAACTTAAATTTAAATAAAATAATTTATGTTACATATACATGAGTAAATGAAAATATTTCGAGATGGCATATCACTTTATAGTAACAAGTCAACACAATGTCCTCTGAACTGCCTTTCTATACTCAACATGATGGAAAAAAGTAACATCTCAACTTGAACAAGTTGATGGCATTTTTATTTTACCTTAATTTTTAAATCTGTTATTCTTTTTCTCATATATTTAGCCAAGTAATCTGTAAAACGGACCATACACGTCCAAATAAACAGACAATATAAGTAAAATAGTTATTTCAATCGCGCATGCTATATATTGTGTATGATGTCATTAATCTTGAAAGTACACGTCACATAATACATATCACGTAGAATTGTAGAAATAATATACCACGATAATACAGCGAATGACACATACCCCCGGTATATACGCGTATAAAGTCGGATATTAAAACTAATCTTTATTATAAAATAGTTAGTTTCAATCACGCATGCTATTTATTGTGTATGATGTCATTATTCTTGAAAGTACACGTCACATATCACGTAGAATTGTAGAAATAATATACCACGATAATACAGCGAATGACACATATATACGCGTATAAAGTCGGATATTAAAACTAATCTTTATTATAAACATTGGTACAACCATTGTAGTGTCGGAAATCGTCAAAATGTTACAATGCCAAACTAATCATAAAATTGAAAGCTTGTGAAACTCACTTTCAGCAACAATTCGATTACAATATCTTTTTATCACAAATTTGAACTTCCGGTACAGTACTTTTTCTTCCTGTCTCGCCGTATCTCGGGATTGTCGAGATTTGGTAGCTATGACAACATGATACAAGATGGCTAACGAAAGTAGAGGTTGCTGATTTATAATTTATAAAATGTATTTCGGTCTTATTTTACAGCAACATTAATCTGCAGAGACCATGTCACACAGGTAACGTAATAATATGTTGTTTGTTATATTAGGTTGTTCTGTTCTGTCATAATTTTAAATTATTATCTTTTGAGGGTACTAGTAAACAAAAGTTGGTTTTTTTTTTTGTAGTTTAGTTATTATCCTCCTGTTATTACCCCACCAACTGAATTCAAGTAGGTATCTATACCAGATTGAAGGGAATTTCTTCAACTATATTATTAAAAGCATTTATACTGGTCACTAGTGCATTAAATTCAATGAAATAAGTCATAAATATTACATACAATGTAACAATAGGGCCTATCTTACTGTTCACACTTGAATATAACTATTTCTACCTCTTGGAAGAAACAACACTTTTCAATGTCAAAACTAATTCATTTTAGATCATCAGCATTCTGTGTTGAACAATTCATCTAAACAAGTGCTTTGCTTATTTCATCAATATCCGGCTTTTCCAATTAATTTCGAAAATGTAATCGGGTTCAATTGTACATAAAGAAACCATCTGACTAATAAACATAGGCATTATTCTATAAACATGTGAAGAGTTATCTAACTTGTATGTATAGAAGCTTGACATATAAATATACTGGAGCAGGATGTAGCTCAGAGGTAGAATGTCTGCCTGTGGCGGGATGGGTCGAGAGATTGCTCCTTCACAGCGCAAAACATTTTTATGGGCTATTTTCCATTCCAGCCAGTGAATCACATCTGGTTATTAAATTCTGTGTTGTGTGCTATTCTGTCTATGTGATAGTGCACATAGACAGAATAACACACAACACATGGGATAGTGCACATAAAAGACCCCTTGCAGTTTTTTAGTAAGAGTAGCCCATGAAGCGGCGAAAGCAGGTTTCCTCTGAAACCATGTGTCAATATAACCATGCATCTGATGTCCAATAACCGCTGATTTATAATCGATGTGTTTCTAGCACTGGCGTCATTAAATAGAACAAACTTTACTTTACTTATAAATATACTAAAATCAATAGTATTTCCAGATCGATTTGATAGCTCAATCGGTAGCTCGATTGTCACTTGATCAGGTACCTGTGTTTCGAATCCAACAGTTGACTACAAAAAGGTTTTCTTTTTATCCAAACAGAATTTGCAAGTGTGTCACAAAATGAGTGGAATTAGAGAAACCCTTTTCTTCCAGATCTGAATGTTACCCACACCCAAATATTCATATCATTTGAGCTTCATTCCATCACAATTAAATGGGGAACATTCACATCTCTTTTCAAAATATGGTCGAGGGATTCCCCTACCAGTAATACAAATAATTAGTAATAAAAAAATGATCAATTGGTAGACCCTAATGCATATTGTAGAAACTAGATATTAAAGAGTAATTCTAATCAAGAATTATGCAAACAAATTACATCCGCTACTAACTGTTGTCATTTGTTGATGTTATTTCCATTTATATATAATATATTTGTAACACATGCATGGTTCTCTTTCAGCTACTACAACAAACAATGGGCCGAGGCTCAGGCCACCTTGGCCGACATTATTCAGCAGGAGCTGCCACCAGAACCTCCAAAACCAGAGAGGGTAAGACTAGCAGTAACAGAAATAATAGCTGTGATTTTGTCAATCATAAGAGAATTGTAAAATGAATTAGTTATGAAGCAAACCGTGATTGAGCAATGATTGTATGTTAAATATATTTTTGCATAAATCTGCCTTGCGTTCAACTGCGCAAGCGTTTTGCTACCGACAAACAATTTGACTGGTACCGATCGTGTACTTTCATATCACATTCATTTATATTAGATGCAAATATCGGTTTCAAAACGTTTTGTGTCGGTAGCAGAATGCCCGCACTATACTGGATTCGAATCGCATTCGTGGAATATGGGATGTTTAATCCCAGTATCATCTCCAACCCAGAGCGACTGCTCCGCAAAGCTTACACCGACCAGTGTCCACAATTGCTTTAACAAAGGCCATGGTATGTACAGTCCTGTCTGGAAAAGTGCATATATAAAAGATCCCTTGCTACTCATCAAGAATAGTGGGTTTCCTTTATCATACTAATACTAACTTCTGTCCTGGACAGGCAGTCAGGCAGCTGGACTGTGTGACCATGACAGATGTGCTTGAAACTTTATTGGATATAAGCATGTAAATAAGTTATAACTAACTAACTAACTTGTGTTCATTCTAGGACCGTCTGGCAGCTTTCCAGCTTCTTGCTACAATGTACATCAAGTATATCCAGATCTTCCGCCGCCTTGAGCAGTCGTACGACCAGATTGTTCATCCACAAAAACGAATGGTGTTGAGACATGTCCTTGATGGTGTAATGGGTCGCATCTTGGAGCTGAAGCATGAGATGGTTAACCTGGAGTTCTCTGAATACCACTATTTTGATGACGTTCTCTCAGATCTCAAGCTAACACCAGTCAGTATAATATAGTATGATTTCATATTACTACATGTACATTAGTATAATAGATTATTTGTAATTTTGGTCTGCTTGAAGTAAAATCTATTTTTATTAAAAAAGTACATGCATAATATTATTGAGATTACTACAAGAGTATGCAAGTTTACATTATGTATTTTATGCACAATTATATCTGTCACCATTATGTTAAACAGTGGCAACCATATTAAAATAATTAAACTACAGTTGAATCCCATTGGGTCGAACACCGTCAGTGCTAGAGAAACTGTTCGACCCATCGGGTATTTCGACCCAAGCATCAGCTACTTAATATAATAGTTTAATTCGGGACTTCGATCTTGGTTCGAGCGTTACCATGTATTCGACCCTTCCGCGTTCGAGCCAACAGGATTCTACTGTACTTACAGTATTTACCATTCAAAACTCTTGTATGGATGATAATATGTTTTGTCTGTATTTCAGATCTCTGCGTTGAAAGACAGTCTGAGTTTGACCCAGTCACAGACATTGAAACACAAAAGCAGCTTGTTGCAGGAGAAGATAGAGTTACAGCAGAAAATACTCCGAGAAGGAGGAAGTGCAGCTTGGAAATGTGAGTCGGTGCACAAAAGTTGAATTCATTTTTGGGAAATTCAAAAACGGAAAGAAGAAAACATGATAAATTTCTTTATTAATTCACTCATATCATGGATATGTTAGTATTTTTCTTACAATTCAACAACGAGATATTGGTGATTGGAAATGGCAGTGTTTATAAAGTAGACATGAAAATGGCAATAGTTGATCACATACTGTAGAACGGGTATTATTCGCATGTATATAATTTTCACATTTGTGATATAACCTCGAAAATTACAATCATGCAAATATTAACTCGATAGTACATGTAACTTGATAGTTTTGACGAAATTGAGGAAATACACTGCCATAAATATTACCTATTTTACAATATAGAAATCCTGTTTGTCATGCTGATACCTTGTTATTCTGCTGTTGTAAACATATATTATTGGAGTTTGTACTTGGTATTAATGTCTTAAAAATGTTTGTAATTGGATGTTTTTTCTCTAGCTTATGTGAATACAGTGCTTGAAGAAATGTCAACATTTGATTCCGAGGCTCATCAGTATGCCAAGATGGGAGACATGCAGAAAGCTCAGGTTTATCTGACCAAGAAGAAAATGGCACAAAAAGAGGTACATAATTCATAAACTATTAAGAAATAATTATCAGGTATCGTTTTTCCAGTAGGTGTAAGCATGACCAATTGCTTATATTACATGTATATCCGATTAAAGTTCAAGCATGTCTGCCCTTGACATGCAGTCCTGGTGCCATGACTGCACGCCTAGGACAGAAGTTAGTATTACATGTAGTATGGGAGACAAAACCCACTACTTCTATTTGATAAGCAGCAAGGGATCTTTTATATGCAATTTCCCACAGAGAGGACAGTACATATCATGTCCTTCGTTACACCAGTTGTGGACACTGGTCGGTGTAAGTGGTAGTACACCTACCGGTACTGGGATCAAAAATCACATGCCAAGATTGGGATTTGATCCCAGTACCTACCAGTCTTAACCCCACATCGGGCTACAGAAGGCAGTCGCATTGGTATAAACTTTTCATGTAGATATAAATGATTCATATAGATATCTTTTATGGTGCAGTTGGCTAACATGCTGTATAATACCCGGTAACAATGAAACTAATTGTACATTCTATTATTTTGTGACCACTAAAGTCTCCCTCCTTGCAGACTGGTTTAAATCCTCAGCCTCTGACACAAACCCCTAGTTGTTATATAGAGTTATCCTTGTCACTCACTGGAGTTCCTTTGCATTGGAGGTTGTTGCCTTTCCTTTAGACTGAATTTATATATTTTAGGTTTGCTACGTGTATGTTGAAAAATAAAATTTATTTGTATATTTCGCTAAAAAGAAATTCATTTTAATATTTCAGATGAAAGCAATAAAAGACAGGTTTCCAACACTGTGACCATTTGAAGAAAATTACAAGTCGTTATTTTGATATCAGCTGACTTAGACAAACACACCAAATATCTGTTTGAGATTTGTTAATTGGCATTACATCTCACATAATAAGCATCTTATTAAGACCCATCTCTATGTTTTAGCATTTCAGATAATGAATAGTATGCATAATCGCATCATAGTTTTTATCAGTTGGTAGAATCTGGACAGCTTAACAAACATAGTAACTCATCACTTGTGACTTAATGTTAATTATTAAGTGATTATGATCTGAGTATAAAAACAAAAGCGATTTATGTTATTGTTTTCAAAGAGGATTAAGAATAAAACAAAAATCAGTCCCTCTTATAGCATGTATGTTTAAAATATTGAAGAAGAAAGTGCAATATTTGATGTTATGTAAATTATAAACATTGTTTCTTCGTAACATAATGTATATTTTAGCAAGTCTGCATGACATGGAGATAATGTCATTATCATGTTGTGAATATTGGCCATGCTAAAATAAAAACAAAATGTGTACAATGAAGAGATTGGAACCTCCTGCACCAATTCAGATGGCATTGATAGGTTTAGAATCTTAAACTGTCTATGATCATAACATACAGGCTCATTAACACCTGATGTAAACTGATTAACACCTAGTCTGTACATGTCTAAATACTGGATGTCTTCTAAAGTGATCTTAGTTTTTTATTACATCCACATAGAATGAATGAAATGGATGTTTTAATGACAACCCAACAGAAAATAAACATCGGCTTTTGGGTGTCAGAACATCCATATACGTGTAGATGGTAAAAGATAAAGTTCATAGTTGGTATGTTTATCGACACCGCTGGAGCTGTTGACACATGGTCTCAGAAGAAACCCACTGCCACCACTTAAGTTACTCTTACAGATTAACAACAAGGGATCTTTTGTATGTGCTTTGCCAAAAACAGGATGGCCCACACGACAACCTTTGATGTACCAGTCATGGATCACTGGTTAGAACGTGAAATAACCCAATTGGTACTTTGAGGAGGATTGATCCTTCAACCTAACCCACCTCTTGTGATGAACTACACCCTGTGCCTCAACATAGAAACGTTTTTGTTGTGGTGTGTTTTGCTATCTAGCAGACCAGCTATAATTATATAGAGTACTAAACTGGTTCCCATGAGAGACCGTTTATTTACAATGAGTATTTTTAACACGAGAAAAAATTTAGTAAATGTGGTAAATATTTGGTATCTTACAGGACCGAGTATAATATTATATTTATTACAATGCCGTACAATGCTCAACGATTAAAAAACAACCCAGGATATACGGTAACAGAAACCGCTTCTATTTACATTTCCTATAGGCGTTGTGTGACATACCCGGGTACATGTACATGTATAAGACTAGCAGTGAGAAATTGTGATGTCAAAATCATCTCCCACATATAATCGCAGTTTAATACATTGTGTTCCAACACTAATTACTAACGATAACAATTTTACTGTTACTTCAGTTCAACATACCAAAATTCAAATATTACTTTTTAGTACTGTGTTATTTCATTGGATATTGATGCTGTTACTAACCAATGACTGTATCACTATTAAATTAGATGCCACCACAACTTTAACAAAGTGCAACATGATGTAATAAATATTGAACATTAAATCATGCATATAAAGTAGCACTAGCTTTTATCTGATTTATTTCCATAGTGACATCGATATTTAACCAGTTTTAAGAATGTGTATATCAGAGACTGCATGCTTTGTATCAGAATGATCTCTGTGCACAATAAAGGTGCTGTTCTCAGGTTGTGACAAAGGATTTAGGAGTTTGTATATATATGAGACACCATCCTTGGTATCAGAATAGAAGAATGTGCATTTGGAGTTGAAAACTTAACTCTCAGGATCCAGATAGTTTAGACTTCAAGAAACAACTTTAATGATTCCAGTCCCCTTCATATTAGTGTGTATAAAACGATAAATAATCTTCTGTTGTTTTAAACAGTTTACTAGCGTTATTTATTACAATTGTATGATACTGTTATGTCCATAATGTAGTTTTTTTAACAATGCGTGTGCATTTGATGTAGGATATTATAGTTTTAATTTTTATATTTATTATATTACTATAAAATGACAATATCTGTTGAGTAGCATTTGAATTATTTGTCTTTGATTTTATTGTCACTTTTGTTGAATGTTGCTATTATGGGTGATGTGTAAATACATGTACATCAATTAAGAAATAACATAAATAAATGTACTAAAATCATTAAGATGTTTTATTTTGTGTAGATTATCATTGGTTTGAGATTTTTTACTCGACAAATGGCAGATTATTTCTTAATACATGTGTAGTGTACAAAGTAGCAACTTATATTAAGATGCATGTATTAAACGTCACTTTTCATTACTAAATGTCTAGACAAGTTTGTTATGTTTTAAGTACCATTTAGTGTTTTGGTCCAGGAACGGGAAAGTAGCTCAGTGCAAGAGCATCTCCACGAGGCACGATGGATTGAAGGATCGATTCTCTTCAGGGGACCGTTTGGGTTATTTCCTGTTCCAACCAGTGGTGTGCTATCCTGTCTGTGGGAAAGTGTTCATAAAAGATCTCTGTTATTTGAAGAAGAGTAGTATACGTGGCAGGAGTGGGTTTTCTCTATGACTGAGCGTTTGACATCCGATAACCACTGATTAATAATCAATGTGTTCCAGTAGTGTTGTTAAACAAACAAAAACTTTGTTTTGGGCAGTTGTTTTTTCCAACCAACTTAAACATTATTATAATAGGTGATCTGATTGTCTTATAAACAAGACTTGTTTTCTGAATGTCAGTCATTTTGTCTATGTTTACCTCTCTGTATACATACCTTTCTATATACATACTGATGGATGCAGATATGTGTTCCATTCGGATCAGACAAAAATGATACGAATTTGTTCTAAACAGTCTAGCCATATTAAGTTAAAATTGTCTATACTGGCTGAGTTCATGAGTCTTTATTTTATTTTTGTTAATTGCCTCATAAATGTTAATCATGTTATATTTTCAAATGCTTCCAGTAGAGCTTTATCTTGATAATTTCCTTTTTGAAAATACGAAACATAAAATATTGATAAATTCACACTAAAGTCCTGTTTCAATTTTTTAACTTTCCAACAACACTTTCAATGACGTTTCAGTCTCGGATATTCAAAGTTCAAAGAATGATGTTGACATAGCTATTGTGTTTTCCTTTTTAGCTTTAGCTTTGCTTAAAGTGTAAGCTTTAAGGCTATAAACTTGTCTTATAGTTTAACCGAATTATGTGGTTTCTTCTTTACATAATATTATTTATAATACATATGATCTTAAAGTATACAGAGCAGCCTTGCAGCATGTTACGGCCAAAAGGGATAGAAGATACACAAACATTGTAAATTCAGTTTCAGTTCCAGACTGATCCTGGCATTTAACAGGATGCATATCTCTGTTTTTAAAAATTAGTTATTTAAACAAATAATTATCTAAAAAAAACTACATGTAGGACCTAGTTAATCTTTTTTAATTCTAAGGTTTGCATGACTCGTGCAACTAAATTATTCCCCTGCAAAGGTAGGCATCAACATAAAATGATTACATGTATTATAATTTACCCTCCTACCCTAATGTACGGTATATATGGGTGCGATTCCATTGTATTTGTAGGCATCAACATAAAATGATTACATGTATGCATCCTAGTACCTACCAGTCTTAAATCCGATGCGTTAACCACTATACAATGGGGAGAACGGTTTTAGGATTTAAACAATTAGTTAATAGTTATAACCTACATGTATTTACGTGCTCATATCCAATTAAAGTT
This sequence comes from Melanodrymia aurantiaca, assembly GCA_032355825.1. Lineage (NCBI taxonomy): Eukaryota > Metazoa > Mollusca > Gastropoda > Neomphalida > Peltospiridae > Melanodrymia > Melanodrymia aurantiaca. The sequence continues at coordinate 10,763 of JAULBR010098526.1, forward strand.
CACGCACGTCTGTCATGGTCACGCAGTCCAGACAGGTCAGCACATACCACGGCCTTTGTTAAACCAGTTGTGGACACTGGTCGGTATTTAAGTGGTATTAGTAATACTATTACACCTACCCATTGAGCCTGGCGGAGCACTCACTATAGGTTGGAGGATTCGAACACTGTTCCTACCAGCCTGTAGTCCGTGCCGTTAACCACTGCACCACGGAGGCCGGTTTTAAACAATTATTTTACGGGTCTTTTATATTGCAGGTCATTAGTCGTGCATGAGTTTTAAATTAGTGTACGCCTGCGTGTTTGGTGAAGCGTAGGCTACCTCATGTCCTTGCTCTACGGCATACAATTCTTCATATTGCGACAACAAATTAATATAATTATTAGTTGTTTTAAAAAAAAATTGTTCCAGGAAGGACCTGTTTTGGGACTGATTGAATATTTAAAGAATACTTTGTGGCAATATAGTACATGTATTGTAGTGTGTACATGCATATATGGGCAAAACCGCCGACATTGTAACTTTTGAAAAAATTGTATTCGGCGGCATTTCTCGCGAACGCATTGACGTATTGATTTATTTAACTATGGGGATTTTGTAGAAAAAGTACAGCCGATTCTGATGGTGTATAGTATGATATGTTTGAATGAATATTTACGAAGTTATAACCTCTCTAAGGTCCGAAAAACG
>JAULBR010098537.1:0-21290 GCA_032355825.1 Melanodrymia aurantiaca
CATTGATACCACACAACCTTTTACAGCATCCCATGTCAGGTTGACCAAAAAAACAGGGTTTGGCTCCCTGGCTAAATACGTTGTAGATCTGCACTATCTGTTTCACAATTTGCAAGTATGGTCCTTGCGAGCTGCATTATTCTCACACAAAAAGAATTTTTATCTGCTGTTGATATTTAAAAATTATATGCAGGACTCATTTACGAGTGTCTGCCTGTGGCGGAATGGGTCGAGGGATCGATCCTATACAGCGCAAAACATTTTTATGGGCTATTTTCCGTTCCAACCAGTGATATACGACTGGTTTATCAAATTCCGTGGTTTGTGCTATCCTGTCTATGGGATAGTACATATAAAAGATATCTTGCTGTTATTCGAAGAAGAGTAGCCTGTGTGGCGGCTGCGGGTTTCCTCTGTGACCATGTGTCAATATAACCATGCGTCTGACATCCAATAACCGCTGATGTATAATCGATGTGCTCCAGTGGCGTCGATTTGTATGTTGTAAACAGAGCAATTTTACGTAATATAATGACATTTTGACAAACTGTTGTTTGTAATACACGCAAATTCTTTTTGTTTTTGCATCTTTGTTACGTGATCCCCCATTTCCCCTCCAAAATGGCAGACGCGTAGCCAGCCTCTCAAAATGTGTACTCAATTTCGTTTCTGGGAGCTTGGTCGACTGGGGTGGGGGTGGTGGTGGGAGAAGGTGAGGGCGTTGCCCATTGCAAGGGTGTCTGCCTGTGGAACGATGGGTCGAATGATCGATCCTCAACGAAAAGCATTTTGTTCTTACATGTCCATAGGATAGTGCTGTTTATCGGTAAGCGTAGCCTAGGACCTGGTGGTCACAGCGGGTTTCCTTTAAGACCATGTGTCAATGTAACCATGCGTCTGACGTCCAAGTGCCCTTTTTTAAGAAATATTAAAAAAAAATGTGTACTCAATTGAGTACATTGCGTTATGGTGGTTACGCCCGTGAATGGTGAGCGGTTGTCTTTAATCTAAGCTCTATAGAACATAATAATTATATACAGTGTATAATCCTTGGACTCATCTTGTGCAAATATGCATTTGGCTATGTCAATGTTTTGTCGTTTATATGTATAATACTAATAGTGACAACAAACAAACAAGATACAACCTAACATCATAAAAATATATTTATTGACGGACTAACATTGCGTATGAAAACACTATTTATGACAGACGCCGACAACGACGACATCGCGACACCTCAGGCAGTGTGGACGACAAATACATGCCTTGCGTTCAATAGGGCGAGCGCTCGCGAACATTGTGACTGGTACCGATCGTGTACTATCATATCACATTAATTTAATGTTAAATGCAAACACCGGTGACAAAACGGTTTGTCTCGGTAGCAAAACGCTCGCCCTATTGAACGCAAGGTTGCCCTTCATTCAATAGGGCAAGCGCTCGCGAACAATTTGACTGGTACCGATCGTGTACTATCATATCGCATTCATTTAATGTTAGATGCAAACACCAGTGACAAAACGTTTTGTCTCGGTAGCAGAACGCTCGCCCTATTGAACGCAAGGCCGACTCCATAGCATGGCATTCCAGCATATATATAATTATAAAAATAACATCTCGTCAAATTGGTCAATTACAGATTCTTTTGTCTGTATTCACAAGGCACCTCAACTGTATTACAAAGATAAATAGCATCACTTTCAGTGTCATTTGTTCAGTACACGCAATAACCAGACTAACTGAAGTAAACTCTATGTGTTATATATAGTATGCTTTATTGTAATGTTAATCGTTTTGTCCTTTATATTACTTGCACGTGTGTGTTATTACATGCGTGGATCTGCGAGATATTATGCTATTAACTGGAACAGAACAGAACAGAACTTTATTTCTCTCAAGGTCACAATACAGCAGTTCTAGCTAGCAATAAATGGATGGGGGTAGCGCCTGCGCCCTGCCTTCGTTTTCACCACTCCTCACTGATATTTTTCATCATTGCACCCTTTTATTGCCGCCCTGCATGCCACAATTTGCGCGGTTACATTGTTAGCGATTTACACAAAAATTGTAACCAAACTTTAAAAAAAAGCCATTGGCTAATTTATGTGACTTAGATTCTGGAGGATAATATAGATTTTAGCTGGGCCCTATGTAAATATTGGAAACAAAATTTAATGTTCTGGGCCAATAAATATGTATCAAATTAAAAAAAAAATTTAAAAAATTAAAAATTGGAAACAGTTATAAGTTTTGCGCAATTTTGATATTTTATTGATATGGAGGCCGACATCTTTCACCTCAATTGATTGAAAGTACAAGTAGGCCGACATGTACATGTATTAAAAAAAAAAAAGAAGCTACCTCCATTTTGAATTCGAGGTACTTTACAGGAACGGAAACTTACCAAAAGATACGATTTACCAAAACGCACAACACATAATCATTAATGACATCATTACGCTGAAATTTGAATTTCGGCTACTTCACTTGTTCCAAGTTTAGTTAGTTATATAACTTATTTACATGCTTATATACAATTAAGTTTCAAGCACGTCTGTCATGGTCACGCAGTCCAACTGCCTCGACAGCCTGTCCAGGACAAAAGTTATGGCCTTTCTTAAATCAGTTGTGGACACTGGTGTTCCAAGTTTATGTTTTTCTTGCCTAATATATTTTAAACCTGCGGAGAATGAGTGCATCTGTTTACGCGATAACAGATACTACTGCATTAAAATTAATATTCTAGCTGTACGGTTCACTGCCATGTGTCACGTGTCTCCACACGCCGTCATGAGTTAAGCAATTATTATAAGCACGTGAAATCACTTACGAAACTATAATTATAACACATACATGACATGGCGGCGCTATAAGCATTATACACTGTATATATACACATGTATATGCAGGAATACAATATGGTGTTGCCGTATCAAATACCAGATTTCACCCCAGAGCCATACTGTTTAGGGAGCCCCTACACCACACCTGTTTAACTAAGCCCTTTGAATTATTTTAAGGGAATTGTTTGCCATTTGATTTGTTGTAAGGGCTCCGCAAGGGCCTTAAATTCAATTATCTTTCCCTATATAACGCATAATCTGTCAAAATTTTACCTAAAATTATAATATTATTGCTGAATTTTGAAAATATAAGCCCCTTAAAAAAAGTCTGGGGAAAGGTCTTAAATAGGAACGTTCCAGGTTATAGTGCCAGGTGCTTCTTTGGCAAATTAAGACTACTCTTATGGTACTACTCTCTTCAAACGTGTATTTCTTCATTGGATTGACAATTTCAATTTAATGAAAAATGTTATTGTTAGAAATACGGATCGATTTGGTGTTGTGCAACATATAACGGTTGTGCAATTCTAAACATCAAACAGCTGCCGGTTGCACACTACTACCAAATCAATTTCTATTCCAGAAAATAATGAACATTTTAGAACAAGACGTATACTAGCACCGTATCAAACCACGGTTAACTTAACCACTGGTTAACACTAACCATGGGTTAGATTCCGTAGCCCAGGTTTGGCTAATCACAGGTTAAAAGCTGGATTAGAGTATATTTAATTCATAGTTAGCGCTAACTAACGTTTGGACAACGCAATTTTTAATCAGTAGTTAAATTTAACCCATGGTTAGACAATTAACACTGGGTTAGCGCTAACCCAGGTTTCGAACAACCTGGCCAATATCTTTAATATATCCCAGAACGTTCTTATTTGTTAAAGTGCAACTTACAGATGATTATATCAAGACGTTTAGCTCTCTACTGGTACGCCATTATGTTAATAACATAAACAGAATTAATGATAACAGATGATAATGATAAATCAAATTTTACATACTAATAAACTACTAAGTTCAGTACTAAAAACTGACCGCTAAAAACTTATAATAATTAGACTACACTGTAGTTACTAACGCAACACGAATGCCATATTAACATATTTAAATATATACTTAATCAACACATTATTATACATGTATCTAGCTAAACAAACCCACAATAAACCCTACACTATTATACTACTAGTACACTAAAGTCTAGACGAAAGCTCATTAAAGTTGACTGAATTGTAGGTTTTAATTGTCAATCTATTATTCCAACCATCTGTTATTAAACTTGACATCAAGTAATCATTTCTAATGACATAAATGATTATTTCAAGTATTAATTGTAATCAACCTGAAACCAGTCATTCTCCCTCATCATACTTGTGTCAGTTTTATAACTATTGACAGGTAGTTGATGCAAGCGTTTTGACAATTAGGAGAAACAAAGTTCAACGAGAAATTGGGAAAATTGGGTATAGTGAACCTGGCATGCACCATCACAGTACAAAAACACGTAAATATGTACATACATATAATTTCCATGTATGATGTATGTAATATTATTATAAGTTCTAAACTACAATCATTCAAGGTTACAAAAAAAGAAGAAATTGACATTGTCTTAAAAAACATCGCAACACCTTGTTGGGCATTGCTTGTAATAATTATTATTTGAAGGGGGATAACTCTGTGAAAGTGGGATAACTCTTCTCGGGAAATCGTGGAAACATGAAATTTAGGCTACACGGCGCATTCTACAAAATGAATGGCATCGTGTCGTTTGAATAATTATTATAACATCAATCATTTGAACCTTATCAGACAAATATCAAGAGGGACTTTGGTTTAAAAATTTCATATATTATGTAAAACGTTTGGAACAATTTAATATGCAATAAATAAGAGATTAAAACCAAAAGTCTTTGCCTAAAACCATCCACTTTAAAAACAACAAAATTTAAAAAAGAAACTCGATGTTTCGTCTGTATATTACAGACTTTTTCAAGAGTATGAGGAAAAACAGCAAACTCACAGGTATAAAAAGTGTGTAACAAGTAGGCTTGGCTAAAACACCAATCAATAAAACAAAAGAGAGTTCAGACCATAAGCTAAGGATATAGCTGGTTTTAAGAAGGGAACCACCGGTATGTCAAGATACCCTTATCCTTCGCGAGCATCTGGTATTATCCACTACATTATTAGTCTTATATAGTACCACTACCAGAGAGAAGAGTACATCTGAATAATATATAATACAAAGGCTTGAATACAAACCGAAGGCCTTGACTAAACAACTGTACATGTACATGTATGTCTGTTCAGTTCTCCTAAAATAGAACCCTTAGTTTGTAAATGGCTCAATTTGTTTAATCGAACAATATCTCTATACATGTAGGTGATTTTAGTGCAAAACATGTTTCACTTGAACGCGTAATACTCGGGTAATTATAACACACGATTTATTTTAATGTTTTCCATAAACAATACATTTATTTTGAAACCTCACGCTTCAACAATTTGAAAGGACGTGGTTTATGTTCGGAATTGTAAAAGCTGTGTGAGCTCAATCATTGATCAGTGAATGCGGCTTGTTTACTAGCAACACATGAATAAAATACGAGAAATACTAATTACATGTACCTTGATAACATTAATATTCTATAAACAAGGAGAGAAAAGAAAATTCGAAAGCGGTTAAATCATGTTACAATCCCGAAAACAATTAAACCCAATGTTGAAATATGTTATTTGAATTTGGACTTTTTTTTTCTAATAAAAAACACCTGAAATTGTTCGACAACGGATGCATCTAAAGTTCCTAACGTTCTACATGTCTATGCAATCTATATAGTGTGCATTCTGATATAAATAGGTAAAAGGCCACTGGAACTCAATAACAAACTGCACTTGGAGTCACGGCCAAACCAGTTTGGACGTTCGGGCACAATCACACGGTCATCCGCCAATATGTGCCCGAGAATCGGCCAAGCGAATTGTCGACCATCCTGGAAATTGAAAAGTCACAAGTCAATACGCCTGTGATATATCTCCCTTACATTGATGTAGTCCTGGAGGCGTAAACCGGTTATAAAAGCCGAACCCAGATACATGACAGAGAAATTGGACAGCAGATAAGTACATTTTCCCTCTAATGGGATTTGTGGCAAAAACATGTCAGGTCCTAACATTGTCTAATAACAGATGTTGGGAGTCGTGTGCTTTTCATAATTTACTGCCTGTTAGAGATGCTCTATAAAACGCATGATCAATATACTGGCAATAGAGTTATGTCGCTTTTGATAATCTGTGAGCATGGACTTTGTTTAATGGCCATGTCAGACAAATTTTGATTGGAAACTATTCGTCGATAGTACTAAGTCACAACCTTTTACGTTAGCTATCGACTTTGAGTTAATGCTACCAAATGTAAGCAGACAAGCGTGAGCTACTTCTTATTGGTGTACCAAGTTTTCCATTCCAATATTATGTTGTCCATTGATCTTTCTGAATTATATGGGTTTTTTGCGTTTTGTAAGGATGCATAATTGTATTACCGAGTGCTAGCCAGTTAACTGCGAACCTGTGATCACCCAGAAAAGAATGTCCGGCGATTGATGTCCTTAATAACGAGAAATGCCAAACTAAAACACCATCATTACCCAATGTTTAAAATATCATTTATTACGAAATATGAGTGCAATTGGGTCGGCAATCCAGCCTTCTGGATTGCGTACCAACGACAGCGTGCTTGAACCTTGATTGGATATAAGCACGTACATTTTTATTCCGTGACCACCTTGTCGCCTTGGGTACAGCCTCGGCACTGGCTCCCGACCTTTGATGGCAGACGTGCCCAGAGCGGGATTGTCTAAACATTTAGTGGACAAGGCATCTAAAACTAATGAAGTCAAGTCAATCGGTGGCCATTTTGAACACCAAGAGTGATGCTGTGAGACACACAGAGGTGATTGACATGCTGATTTGTGTTGCTCTTTGCGGTGTATAGAAGGTATCTAAATAGGTGTGATCTTTTAATCGTTTATTTCCCACGGGATGGAAAATACCGACGTATTTTCTCCGACTAAATCCGTCAATTGTGTGAAAAGAGCGCAATGGCCAGAGCACTAAAATGCAGCACAATCACAAACATAGCAATGATATTACAGGGCTCTACACAGCGATTTTAACGGCAAAATTGATTATAGACTACCGTCTACAGCTTTAGGGTTCCTAGCTTTTTTAAATTAGAAATCAATGCTAGCTATTATCCTTACAGAGCACACGACATCAGCATGTTTGTTCATGTTGTACGAAGTAGTTACTTTATCATGTCTCCTTCAGTCCAGGTTACGGTACATTAGTGTCAAACCCGAAAATATAGAACACAAAGCTGACCTTTTCAGGATAGATTACACTGATTAATTATTGGATGATAATCGCAAGGTGATTTCGATACGTGGTTTTAGAAGAAAAAATCATTCGCTGTTAGTTCGTCGTACAGACTACTATTTCCCATTATCAAAGGATATGTACGATAAAACGGCTTTAATTTTTCAAAGGTTAATTTCCTTTTTATGTCGGGCAACATTCCATTTGATATTACCAGTATTTGATTACTTGAACTATAACTAGAAACATCTCCATTGGCCCTACCTAAAATGGCAACAAAAATCACACTTTAATTGATATTTGATACTATCAATGCAACACAAAATGCATTGCCATGCTTCATTTATTAAAAAAAAATATGGTTTTGCCAAATTACATTGACAATAATTAACTAGGTTTTGCCGCTGCATTGGTTGTGATTCGCGAGTGCATGCCATCTCGACTTTGTCCGCAGTCATCCTTGTAAAATAGTCACCATACAAGTGTCCATGCCGAAAAAAAATACTGTTTTCTGGTCTCAGTGAACAACTGTAGTCGTCATCGCTGTAAACAGTGACCATATAAATGTCTATGTTGAAAACGCTGTTTTCTGGTCGTATTGAACGCTACCTGTAGTTGGTATCCCGGTCAAACAGAGACCATATATACGTCTCCATGCAGTTTTCTGGTGTCGTCATCACTATAAAACAGTGACCATATAAGTGTCTATGTCTGGTCTTATTGAATGCCTGTAGCGGTCATGAGTTTAAAACAGAGACCATACGAGTGTCCATGCTGATAAAACTGTAGTAGTCATCAATGTCTATGTTGATAAATCTCTGGTTTCTGATATTAGTGAACGCCTGTATTCGGCTTCAGTGTCTATGCTGATAAATCTCTGGGGGCCTGTTTCACAAAACATTTACGACTAGTTGTGGACGTAAACGTAAATATATGACTAAAAGTGTTTCCCAAAATATAATTAAAGGTAATTGTGTCCAAGAATGAATAGCATCCTCTAGTAATACGTCACAAATGACCAAAAACCCATGACGTCTCAACTACTAACCATAGTATTATCACTAACAATTAGCGATCGAAATTTCTCTACTTACGTTTACGTCCACAACTAGTCGTATAATGGACTTACGATATTTTGTGAAAGAGGCCCCTGGTTTCTGATCTTAGTTAACGCCTGTATTCGGCATCAGTGTAAGACAATGTCTATACAAGTGTCCATGCTGATAAAACTGTTGTCTGATCGTATTAAACGCCTGTAGTCGTCACCATACAATGATCATAAAGTACATTATATGCTCGTAAAACTGCTGTCCGGTCTCAGAGAACTGTAAAATATAGTCCTCAGAAGTTTCCATGCTGATAAAATTAATGTGCATGTTCCCTGTTGAACACTTTGTGATAATTGCTGATAATACTATGTATGACATTGATGTCGAACCGAGTGCTTGACCATACAAATAATAACGACGGGTAAATGGAATTGTTTTATTTTTAACAACGACTGGTCTTGTCGAATGGTTATGGTGTTGGACTGTCAAGTTCCATGAGAATCGGCGCAGTAGGTTCGATTCCCACTTGTGCACAGACGTGTGCTATAATGTCAGACCAGATATTTGCTAAAGTGGACCCCATCCTCTGCCATATGAATTATCTAAAACTATCGCCTGTTTGTTTGATCATGCCATTGTACCGGAGACCGTTTATTGAAGACTCTTCAATCAAAGGATGTGGGTTTTTAGATTATAATTTTGTCACATTTTGTATTTAAAACGTGACGGCGTTCGTGTGTATATAGCCTTTGATGTTATCATTTCAGATAGATTAATTAACTTCTATGAGCGTACATTATTCACATGTACTTTAAAGCTTTTGACAATCTGCATAAACCCGTGCCTGTTAAAATAACTAGCAAACAATATTCGTGCCTCAATGATATGAAAATACAGAGCAATTGCAGCCTATCTTAATATTTGTCGTATTTACACACGAACAAGTGGAGGTATGAACTGCCTCAGTATGAAATCAATCAGCTAATGGAAAGTTGAAGTCACCCGTTTGTTCATGTCTTTGTCGAGATGCTATTGTGGCATTGGACTTCCTGGTACATGTGTGTTTTAATGCTCATTTAGTTATTTGTCATCAATGAAAAATTCAATTATATATGTTGCAATATTTCTATTAGTATATTAATGAATTACTAACATTTACAGATATTTAATCCTTTTCCCCCCTCAAACTAAATAATTATATAAAAATCATTACTTCAGTGTTAGGATGTATTATTTTCTCTAATAATATTTTACTTTCAGCGCGAAGTTATATTTTAAATAAATATTTGTTACTTTAGAAATGAGTGTTATTTGTGCTAGAAATGAAACCATAGGGATGTGTTCATTCGTTTAACAAGAGAGACCATAAAAATCCTTCTTCAAAATGTATTACGACCATGTAATGGTTTGCTTGTCAGTGGATCAAGAAATGAAGCCAAAGCGAACGCGATAAAGAAAGGTTTGACGAGAAACTTGGAAAAAATGTTTTATCTGAAAAGATTATTGACATTTATGTATGCGTGTCTTGACGATTCAGTGATCAGAGCTGCCACATAATATTTATTGAAAGAAGATGTCAACTGAACAAAGTTTATATTTTGTGGTTCATACATTACAATGTATTTGGCTTTGTAATATAGGCTGCTTTGCTTGCGGCCTTTTGATCGTGCCACATACTTTCAGATGGTATTAATAAACAACTGTCTCATGACATTAAATATATTATTGTTTCTATTAAGATGTTATGCCATTTTGTTTGTATAATATTGTTATAGAATACACCAAGAATTAACGTTTCTAGAGCATGAACTGGGGGGGGGGGTGGGGGGGGGAATTAAAAAAGATATGATTATAGTAGTGGCTATTTCATGATATTACGCCTCATTGACACAAACGATGGCCGACGCAATACCTTACGTTTGCCTGCTTTACGCTTTTTTATCGTTTCGATAAAGACAGAATGCATGACATGTTGTTTAACGACACTCCAGCAGGAACATAGACATCGGCTATTGGGTGTCATATATGGTATACTGATGAAGACAGCGAACAACGAACAAACAATAATATGGCTGTGCTTACGACTGGTGCTACTGGTGAAGCTGGATAAGCTCATAGTTTGCGAACACCTAGTATCATCATTGATTTGGCAGTGATTCGTTAGCACATGCCATCCTGATCTTTGTCGCAATATCTCTTCCTTGTGCAGAGATACGCATTTGGCCATCCCAATCTTTTGTCATTGATATTTGATTACTTCCTCATTCACAATATACATGTAGTAAGAAAACCTGAACCAAATGTCAATGAGCATTAATACAGATCATTTTACAGGTTTAATGATATTACTGTTGAAGGCAGATTTATAATTTCATGTTATTACATTTTAAGTCTGTGAGGGTACTTTAATTTAATTTAGTTTAATGTTATTACTTTTTATATCTGTAATGACACTGATTTACCGTTTAATATTATTACACTTAAAGTCCGTGGAGATTAATCCGATTTACAATTTGTTGTACTACTTTAAGTCAGTGTCGTGGAGTGTATAACAGCAATTAGATGTAGGTATTGAGAGATTGAGTGTATGTATTTGTGTGTGGGGGGGGGGGGGGGGGGGGGAGTTGTGTTTGTGGCTGGTACATCCCAAGGCCTTTGTTGAACCAGTTATCGACAATAGTCGGTGCAAGTGAAAGTACATCTGGGTTGGAGCATGGTACTGGGATTAAAAACCCCATATGCCATGAATGCGATTCGAACCCAGTACCTACCAGTCTTAAGCCCGATTGATTGAGTGTATGTATTTGTGTGGGTGTTTTGTGGCTGGTAATGATGTGTGGTGTGGGAATGTTTTCAGCATCTACAGAGGAGTTGTTCCTTGGTGGTCATCTGAGGTACAACTTTTCAAAAAAATCTTTCAGGTTCATCATTGAACAGGAAAGTTCTCTTGTTGTTTCTCCGATCTCCTTGTTTCTTTGTAAATAGGATACAACGGTTTGCTTCTCTCAGTGGTTTTCATATGGGCACTGGTCACTAATTCCATACGATTTGTCTGTGATCTTCGTGGCTGTACGTTTGATCTCGTACTCCTATCGGAGTCTATTTGTAGACAAACCGCGATCAGCATTTCTTAATGACACACGGCATCATACCATTTGACTGTAGCAACACGCGATCGCACGCATTAATCGATGATAAAACTTGAACAAGCTCACAGAAAGGTCGATCCTGGCAGCACACTGTATTAACGCCATTAGTTGCTAATGTAAACCTTTTACGACGTATGTTAGTCTGGCATTATTAACAATTTGCTAGATAATTCCAGATAGCTCTTTTGATGTCAACTAACCAATTAAAGCTCTCATACATTTTTATTGCGAAATTTGTATTCCATTGCAGTAAAGTGGGAACCGAGAATAGGGGGTTACATAGGGGAAGGTGAAAGAATCTGGAAAATGGGGGAGAGGAGCTAGATGGGTGAAAATGCGATGAGGGCACGAGGAGCTGACATATTCGTTCTCAAAAAGAAACAAGGATGTGTGATGACGGGACACGCGAGTTAGAATGAATTTCGGAGAGTGATATAAGCGGTTCTGCGTGTGGTATGGGTAGGAAAGCAATCGAAAGGAAATACAATGGCTGTTAAGCTGGTGCCAGTGGAATAGATATCCGTAGGAATGTAGGTCCGGCACAATGTAAAATGCTATACGACCTACATGTACATACATGTAGGAATGCTAGTCCAAACCAGACTTTTTCTTACATTAATTCTAGGACTTGTAAGTAATATCTTGTCTTATGGATCTGACTATTCGTTTCATTCCGTAAAGATTTATTTTATTATTTAGTCCATTTTGTTATGATATAACCGGTCTTGCATTTCTGCCGGACTTGCGTTCCTTTTACACCGGCGTAATAGGAATAGAAGTCCGTAGGAATATAGGTACGACACAATGTATAATGCTATAGGATCTACATACCTAGGATACCTAGTCCAAACCAGACTTAAATAAAACACATAGTTTTATTGCGCTTCTTCTTAAATTAACTCTAGGACTTGTAGGTAATAACTAATTTTATGGATTAGGTTATTTGTTTCATTCCGTAAAGATATATTTTATTATTTAATCCATTTTGTTGTGATATAACCTAACTTGCATTCCGGCCAGACTTGCGTTCCTTTTTTTCTTAGGTGTTATGAGGGATTTACAGAGCCGAATATGCCTAAGAATGTTGTATATCTGTTGCCACTTTGTGAGAAAACATTCAAAACAAGGTATTATTTGATTTAAAATATTCAAACAACATGTATAAGTGACTTTCCTTCCTCGTTTCCTTGGCCGTCCTGGCTAAGACATTTGGACACTTGGGCGCTATGGGAAGTATCATAGATAACCAATAACAGATTTACGATGATCCACTTCTTACACTCATCCTTCCAAAAGCTTAACCAGACACTAATCGATGGAAAGCAAATAATTCATCCCATGAGATTTCCCATCACCTCCAGTAGGTACTTATCTCGAAGAGAGACAGCCGATGCCCGATCCATCGGAAACAAAGACACGCCAATGAATACAAAGTACATGGGAATGTATATTTGATTCCCCCGGTTTCTATTCAGATGCATTGCTGCAGCCACTTGTAGACATTTGGTTCGTTTCATTTGTAGCGCTTGTGCTTGCTTTTAAAGACTTGCATTTCTCTTAAAGGAGCATTGACAGAGTTGAGATTTACTTGTTTGGACTTGTTTTAAAATACTTATATAAACAGGATTTTAAATAAAATACTTTGACAAGGGATATAAACTTTATATAAAATGAAATTGAGTGTGCTCTGCATATCTGTATTTTGTGTGGACGCTAAAACAATCATAACATACTTAACCAAAATTATGTCTATACATAGAATACCGGTAGTCGTTAGTTAGTTAGTTAGTTAGTTAGTTAGTTATAACGTATTTACGTGCTTGTATCCAAATACGGTTCAAGCACGTCTATCATGGTCACGCAGTCCAGCTGCCTCGAGAGAAGTTAGTGTTAGTGTGACAGAGGAAACCCGATACTCGTGTTAAATAGCAAGAGATCATTTAAATGCACTTCCACCAGACATGACTGTAAATAACACGGCCTTTGTTAAACCAGTTCTGGACACTGAATAGTTGTAATTACAATATAGTATATAATTTTCACAGTCCATTTGTTTTCCCTTACACTTGCATAAATTCATTGTTTTCAAAATTAAAAGAACGTCAGGGTTCATCCATCCACAATTAAGCGCCTCTCTACGTCGCTGTAGTCGGGAATTCGTATCCGTTAGTTGTACGGCTTCAGTGACTTGTGGCTGGAACATGTCATGATGAATGCGTTGTAAACAAACGACATCCCTATAGGCCTGAATGTAATTACGATAGAGCAAGTCAAGCAATACACGTGTCAGTCATACGCCAATGCTGTGGTCGGCCATGTCATGAAGTCATAATACAGAGAAATCCCCAGGGTTCAACTTGTACCAGGTCATGAGCGTGGTCATAACATAACGGCGAGTTCACAGGAATATTATTTCACATAATCAAATGCAACAGTGGACTGCAGCCATACCTGATAACACGATAATATCACAAACTCGATTCCAGGCTCGGTTATTATTAAATTACAAATAATTCAAACATCTTTCTGACGTATCACATGCCTTGCGTTCAATAGGGCGAACGCTCGGGGTCGCTCGCTAGACCGGTGTTTGCATATATATATATATAACATTAAATCAATGTGATATGATAGTACCCGATCGGTACCAGTTACGGTGTTCGCGAGCGCTCGCCCTATTGAACGCATGGCTGCTCATTCATCAATGTTCATATGAGCGACTTCTACTCAGATGATATTGATAGTAGTCTACCGTCTAAAACTTCTTTTTTTTTCAATCGCCGTTATAGGAATTTTCTTGTGTGATGTACATATTTACATTACTGGAGGCAAAAAAAAAAACATTTTGGACTACAACAAACATTTGGATTACGATAAATATACCTTGATATTGATACTCTAAGCAAGAACATTTTAAGGTTTAACAATAATTATTAATTATAAAAGGTACTATTAACCGGAATGGTATGTATATTTTTTGAAACTTGACAATGCATGAATAATATTGTCGAATAAGGCTTTTTTATTGTCTTGTAGTGTTAACACTGTTAAAACACCACAGTAATCCTGTACTATATTACGGTGCTAAAACAATGGACATTCTTTTGCGTCTGCTTTGTGGTTGTCGGAATCAGCGAAGAAAACGTCTAAAAACGACAACGACGAATATTCGTCTATGTTATAATGGTCTAATACAACGAAAATGTGTCTACAACATGGTGGTCCTAAAACAACAGAACAGAACAGAACAGAACTTTATTACCCCAACGGCATATGGGGAAACATAAACAATCAGATTTTACATGGCAAGATAGGATAAGGTTTACATGAGAATATTTACAATGAATAATAATATATGTACGAATACTGTATCCGCTACATTAGAGATAAAACAACGGTCGTGAAGTCTGATAAAACATGATGGTGTTAGAACAACGGAGTTTGCATGTTATGTATAGTCGTGATGAATAAGTGCTAGGAACAATGATTCTGCTGTGCGGTGATTCTAAACAACGGAGACGAATCGGCTAGTAGTATTGATGCGCAGGTATCCGCACACACACACAAAAATCACTATCAAATTGATAACCGAACCCGTCACATTTAAAAACACGAATCAACGTAGAAATTAATATACATTGTACATTTCTTTTTAAATATAAATAACAATACACATACAAAAATGAACTATCTCTATATTTTTAGAATTTACGTT
Organism: Melanodrymia aurantiaca; assembly: GCA_032355825.1. Classification (NCBI taxonomy): domain Eukaryota; kingdom Metazoa; phylum Mollusca; class Gastropoda; order Neomphalida; family Peltospiridae; genus Melanodrymia; species Melanodrymia aurantiaca. Next base: position 15,149 of record JAULBR010098537.1, read on the forward strand.
TTACGACATTCTCCTACTATATAGATCTAATAACCTGCGTGTGTAACATTTTTTGTTAAAATTCTGTGGCCCTTTTGGCACCCACCCACTTATAGCAGTCTACCTTATATTACCTTTAAATATCTTATCTTCCCCCTATCTTAACGTTTATCTTTCTTATATTTAATATATCTTATTTATTACCCCAGCGGGCATTCTAACCTGGGAAATAAATATCACTGAGAAATTATCCACATTGGTATAACGTGTCATTTGATTGGGTTGTTAAAACCATTCCAGCCACTGACAGGAATTGTTACTAAAATATGACGTCATAAATTGTAAAGATGACGTCATGCATATCGTGGAGACCTGCAAAATCTCTTTTCAGCGTTACATTGACGTCAATCGTGTTTTCAAAACCGTTTCACAATGAAATGCCTGGAGTAATAAATAGAATATTAAACTTGCTACCCTGTATTATCAAGTTTAAGTCCCTCGTGAAACAATTTTCATTTTAGTCACTCGCTAAAGCACGTGACAAAAGAAAATGATTTCACTTGGGACTTAAACTTGATAATACAGGGTAGCTCGTTTAATATCCTCTATATAAGGTCAAAGTAACCGCGCTAACCACAAGTCGGTCACAGTCACTAGGTGAGTGCGTCGGCACTTTCATGCTTATATTATAGAAGTCGTTAGCATGCATTAGCAACATGTACCAGCGAACAATGGCACTCAAACAGATATAGTTTTTTTAATGTATTATGTCTTAAAAGCAACAAACACGAACAACCATAAAAAACCTAGAACAGATGCGGTTTTTCTAATATGCAAGCGCTTATTATATTAAAAAATAACCAGGTTCTCCGCTGATAAAGACATTATCACAATTTCAGTTAAGTACATTGATGATAATGGCTATAAAAAAGAAATAGGACACAGCAAAAGCAATTTGGATCAATGTACTTTTCCTTTTTTTTTAGCTTTTTCAATTTAAACTCTCAACAGAGTGTCAGCGATGTTTGCTTCCACGAGCTGCAACAGCAGGGCGTGGTAAATATTAGCACGGGCTCACGTGACACGTTTCTGACCAACACCAATGCGTCAATCTATTCACAATATCGACAAGGAGATTCCTCAGGTCGAAAAAGATTTTTTTTTTTACATCTCGCTTAAAGAACTGAAGAAGCACTCTAGACGAAGCTGCATACTCTTATCTTGGCCGTAAGTATCTAAATACATCAATGTAATTCTGCGATTCTCGCTACTTGTGACGCATTACACATGCAACGTAAGTACGACATTTGTCGCCAGATTACTATTGATTTGTTAAAAGGAGTTCGTCAACCGATTTTCGCGCCAAAAGTTTCCGGTATGTTGTGTCTGCAAACAATAGAACTGCTCGAACTCTGCGCGTCCGTGTTTTGGCGAGGTATTCGTACCACGTGTAACAAGCAATTTTATGTAATACAATGACATTTTGATATTTATGTTGATGTTTAAAATCATATAATAAATCGAAATGTATGCAATTACGTAGATAAACAAAGACATTGTTCTCTCTTCTGATAAGGACGATTTCATAGTATTTGTCGATTGTTTTTCATCATGTTGGTTAGTTAAGCCAAAACACTATGTTGTTAGATAATTCAACTGTTAGGAATTTCAATTTGCAGTAGAAACAAAATAATGAAATTTTATAACATTTGCATTTATTTACATAAAAAAAGAGAAACAATCGTTGCGGACGGGACAAATTCCATGGAATTTGGAATCGCCCATAATATAAAATTTAGTTGCATACAAAGTTCTCACTGCACTTAAGCGTCACGTAATCGTGCTTTTCGCGCCAAACCGTTGAGGTATTATTTCTATAATGTTAATTGAATTAACTATGTATCGAAAGATATCTAATTGGTAACCAACACAATAGCTTCCAAACTGAAAATTGTTTTTACGATAGACCCATAGACCCAAACAACCGGGAGAATAATCCTAACTTAATTAGTTTCCTATTCAAAAGTCTTCGAACGTCAGCGGACGTTACATAGATCAACTTTTCAAACACGTAATGGACAATTAGAACACCAGTACGTTTCTGTACAACTGAACACTTAACCACTACAACCAATATAAATAATATTGTCTGAAGCTAATCAATAATTATGTTAGTATCCTTCCAACTTGAGACAGGTAGCGTTCTTGGTGCAGTAAACTTTAACTTGAACGATGTACGGACGCATCCCTTAGTAAATTATTTACGTGATATTATTTACTTGAGATTCAAGCACATCAGATGTGAACATTCAGTTCAGATACATCGACTGTCTCAGTGTCTGTCCAGAATAGAAGTAATAAAATGTCTTCAAATACCAATTTTTCATTCTGGTTATAGCCATAATAGACCACTTAATTGAATTGGAATATACATTCTTAGCAAAACCTCAATCATTCGTCCATTAATAATATCTGACAATGTGCTCCAGTACAGAAGCAGAACAATTGCTGACAAGTATTAGCTCAAAGGTTAAATATAACATTTCTTACTGTTTATAATACATCTATTTTTAATACGATATACCCATTAATAAAATAATGGATGATATTAGGTGCTGTCGTAATAACATTATATTAAACAATCCTGGTCAACATTTTATCGTGCAATGTTATGTTTCATCATCCACCGCGAAGTAATCTGTATCATGAGATAATTAATGTTATTGCTCTTGTACACAATTTCGATCAAATTCCGGTGTAAAAGGAATAGAAGTCCGTCGGAATATAGGTCCGAACGAATGGATATTGCTATAGGATACTAGTATCTACTTACAATTCTTAGTCCAAAGAAGACTTGCATAAATCACATAGTCTTATTGCGGGTTTTATCTACATCAACGCTAAAACTAGTAGTTAATAATATTACTTTGTTTTATGGGTTAGGCTATTTTTTGCATTCCGTACAGCTTAACCTTATTATTTAACACTTTATTTTACGATAATACCGGACTTGCATTTCGACCGGTCTTACGTTCCTTTTCCACCGGAACAAATGATGTTTGATTTTCATTGGGACAAACTATTTGTTTACTCCAAATATAATAATTATATGCCTTTAATATGGATATAATCGCCGATATTAATCCAATGCTTCCTGTGTCGTTGTCCACGATTGTATTACTTCCAAGTCGATATAACGATTTTTTTCGATAACTGTATTCATGCTAAGCTTTTCCCGCAGCTCTCGTATAGTAAAGAAATTAAATATTTAACCGGAATGCGCAATACAGTGTTTCAGATATCTTGAGACAAATGTCTTTTATAGACCATATTTGAAAATACAGTGTAGTACATTTTTCAGAACGATCCGTAACATATTTTGTCTATTGAAGTTCTTACTAAATCTATCTTCTATTTTCTTCTTCAAACAACTCGTGGTATTGATATTTTACCTAGACTAAACGTGAGTGTAGGTATCCATAATTAGAAGATAAATGGCCAACACAAAAAGCTACAAATAAATAGTTCGTTCCCGTTCGCCGCGGGTGTTTCCAACAACATCGTTATAACAATGGTTGGACCAGTCCTGAGTCGTGATAATGTGACAGAAAATAATTGATTAGGCTGAAGTACATTGTCATGCTCGTTCCTCGTTTGTTGTTCCTCGCCTGTTGTTTCTGAAGTCGAATGTCATGATCTCACCTCTGAAGCTAGCTGAAGATCAGGATCTAACCCGCTCTCTGTAAAACTGAAGTTCATTATCTCACCAGTTCTTTGTGAATCTGAATGTTATGATCTCACCCGTTCTCTGTAAAGCTGAAGTTCATGATTTCACCCTTTGTCTGTAAAGCTGAAGTTCATGATCTCACCCGTTCTCTGTAAAGCTGAAGTTCATGATTTCACCAGTTCTCTGTAAAGCTGAAGTTCATGATCTCACCCGTTCTCTGTAAAGCTGAAGTTCATGATTTCACCCGTTCTTTATGAAGCTGAATGAACATTATGATCTCACTTGTTCTTTGTAAAGCTGAACATCATGATCTCACTTATTCTCTATGAAGCTGAAGATCATGATCTCACCCGTTCTCTGTGAAGCACATGTCCATATCACTCTCCTTCTCGTTCACGTGATCTCATTCTCTGTGCAGTCCATAATATCACTAGTATTCTGCAGTTGTTCGCTCTCAACTATTCAATCATATCTCTGACATCACTATTTTACTCCAAAAAATCTATCTCAACTTTTTGAAACAGACATACCGGTACCAAAACATATCTGGACTCTGTGAGATTTAAACCTGTACCTGTTGTGTTTAAACACGACAGACACGTATTCAGTTTCAACAGTGTTTTACCATATAACTGTCGATCTACGCACGTTTTCATCCTTGATTTAAACACCTGCAGATTGGGAACGCAGAAGAAGAAGAAGAAGAAGAAGAAACACCTGCAGAGATGTCTGCATTTGGCCATGTTAATAACTTTGACGTTTTGAGTTTTCTGCGTATTTAGCTAATTCAGACTGTTTGAATTAGTGCGTCATTAATAACTGTCACTCACAACTGAACGTCAATACTTAGAGAGTCTCTCTCCATTTTAGCGCGAAAATCAAGATCACGTGACCATGAAGTAAAGCGAGTTATAAACAAATAAACTTTTTGTTACCAGAAGAGAAAACAATGTCCTTGTTTATCTACGTAACGGTGTACATTTATTATATGATCATAAACATCAACAGAAATTTAAAATTGTTTGTTAAACGTTGTACGAATTCAGTACCACAACACGTAAGGGAAAACGACACTGCTACTGTCTGCAGATGCAGCAGACCGGAAACGTTTAGCGCCAATATTGGTGATTAAGGACCTCTAAAGAACCAAAAGGGAATTAATGGTGAAGAGAAAATAATGTGATTACATTTTTATAGTTTAGTTTGACCGTATAAAAGACTGATTACGAACGTAAAATCAACAATGAAATAATAACTCTTGGAATAACAAAATATTGATCAAAATTATATTTAGGCCTTTGGGGCAATTATATTAAATTAAAGATTGACAGCATTCGTTTGGATGTTAAAATACGTCTTACTGGCAGACATTATAATTAGTATCAGTCATGTTCGATATTACTGGTCATTTCTTTCTTTATTAACCAGTTGATTATCTAAAAATACAGCTAAATATTGATATGTTGGAAACAATATTGGTTACCAATTTTCCAGTAAATTTGAAATTGTATACAATGTGTCATTATGCTCCATGTATTGCACTGGGGAATGGTAATATAACGGAAAAAAACATAAAATTAGTGTGTTGTTTTTCATAGATCCTTGACAGTTACACGAAACGGCGAACGGAATATGTACAGCGGGAAAGTTAACATTTCAATACCGTAATCTACGTAATAATTATCTACACATTGTGGCCATTAGCAGAACAGTGAGATTTTGAAAATTTGCGTAACCTATTACAAAATATGTTACTATGTTATATACATCTTAAAACAATGACATTTAAGTAAGTCATTTAGAAAGACAAATGAACCCATCTTAAAATTCAAAATGGCCACCAATGTATCACATTGGTTGTTGTTATACAGTCTTAGTCTACAGTTGAGATGTAGACACGATGTGTAGTGGGGTGTAGGGATGTTAGGTACTGGGGTCGAATCTCAATTGTGGCATATTTCTAACATACATGTACATATTCATATATCTAGTAGCCAGCTATCAATTGTTTCACAGACGTTCATGTATAATAATGATCGTAATTTATTCAGCAGTGTTTCTATTCTGCCCATTTTAAGTATACATATTCATTCCTGTATTAATACACTGTCAGTTGTTTAATTATTGTATTTTGTTTATCTCAGCCTGTCTTATACATACCTCTATTAAGAAAATGTCAATGCTTTTACAGATTATTATACCGTAATTATTGTATTTTGTTTTACTCAGCCTGTCTTATACATACCTCTATTAAGAAAATGTCAATGCTTTTACAGATATACCGTAATACATATATAATATACTTACCAGTCTTAAATCAGACATGTTAACCACTGTGCTATAAAGATAATGCATGTGCATGTAAAGTAAAGTTTGTTTTATTTAACGACGCCACTAGAAACACATTGATTATAAATCGGCGGTTATTGGACGTCA